>CAIGRN010119193.1:0-11282 GCA_903798345.1 Fraxinus anomala
TTTTCTCTCTTTTCTCTTGATTATTTATACATTACAAGTCGTGAATATATATAACCCTATAGACAAGTTGTAGAAGAATATGAGTCCAAAAACGCGTCAAGTAATGAAACGGGCATGTGTCGGATAAATCTGTCGCTCAAGCGATAGATGAACGAACGACAGTCGAGGGCTCGAACGATGGGATTGCATCAGGCGAGCAACAAACTCTTGGGTTGTTTTCCACTGGGATCGCTCGAGCTGCTGCTAGCGCCAGGCTAGCGAAAATGCGGGGACTATTTCCTCAAGTCCATAATTTTGATCTCTTCAAGACCACTCCAATTTAAACTCCAATACCCACTAGAATTTGGGTTAAACCACAACAATTTCTTAAAGCTTCTTCAATGCACATTGCAAATAATTTTACATACGGCAGGAAAAAGGGAATTGAGAGAATAACATCTTCAATTAAAATGTGGGTCGCACTCATTGTATGTCACCTACAACAACAACAACAACAAAAAAAAAAAAAGTTAATGTAAATAAAGGGTAAAAATAAATTATAAAAAATTATATGAACACATCCTATAATGAAAATAAATTATAAAAAATTAAGTAGAGGATGTTTAACATACCTTCCACGAGTGGATGGTGTGCTAGACATGCTTCACCTTTGTCTAACCGTTTAACCATGTAAGAATTTGGAGTAATGTGACGTGCATTTGGTACAATCAATTCTCCCATTGGAAATGCTCTTATGTGGTTTATACATATTAAAAACTAGATACTTATCTTAAAATTTCAACTTTGATAAGAGAATGGTTAAAAATTTTAAATGTTAATTATTATTTCAATATTGAATAGATACGGTATTATATATATTCCGCAAGATAGTGGTTTGTGTGAAAATATCAACATTGAAATTTGATTATTTATTCTTTTTTTAAAATTTAAAGATTGCTCGTTTGATTGTTTTAAACTCTAATATCATAATAAACCTTGAAGTTTTGTATTAAAAGGACAATCTTGTTAAACATAGTAGCATAACTTCTTATATGTTGATTATTTTTTTCAAATTTAATCGATGTGCGATTATCTCCTTAATATCATGACATAGTAAGCATTTAAAAGTCTAATTTTTAATTATTTTATGTAATTGAAGAAATGTACTGGTACATATTATCAAAGTATAATTTCTGCAAATTTATTTATAGGAGTATACAAATTCTACAGATTTATTCATAAGAGTATCATTTTATTCAGACAAAATAGGTAGCATTTTTTGGTGACCGACAAAAAGGTTAAACCCCAAGTTTTGAGGAATTCTAAATGGGAAATATCAAATAATTTTATAAATTCACTCATCATTGATTTAAAATAGATAAATAGATCATAAAAATGATGTAAAGTAAGATTCAAATCTTTATTTTCACATGATTGTGAAAATAAAAATCAGGAAAACCAATCAAATGGCCTTTTATTTTGAAAGGTCATTTTTTTTCAATATTGAAATAAGGGCTTTGAAATAAGCATTAACTATTTTATTTGATATTTCTTGAGTTGCAAAAGGTCAATTATATATAAAATATAAATTCCCTACACAATCAACGATTTCAAACATTACATATGATATGTGAATTGAAATGAAAGAATGGAATCAATAGAACTGACCGAGCGTACTCCTTTTCTTTTCTCTTCTTATTATTCTTTAATTTAATTAATTGCGCAATACTTGGATCAAAGACTGCTCACTTATGAAATAGGCCTAAGCCTATGCCAATGGACTCGTGACATCCATGCATTGAGTCGTCAAATGATGCACGCCCTCTACTAGATTGGATTGATTTATTGGAACCCAATATACACATAATTCTTTTTTATTATTATTCTTTTTACTTTTTATATTTCTTGCCATTCCTATCTACCCCTGTACATGCAAGATTAAATTAATAAATCATACTTCAAAAATTTATCTCTTACCCTCGATGCCATCTGAAATTGTTCAGTCATCGCATGATTTGAATAAAAAGCTAAAAAATGGAATAAACGCAATATTTACTACCTATGAATCATAATGAGAGCTATCAAAGGTTGGTGCTTTGGCCAATTTCCTTGTTTTCACTTTTACTATTAGTTCTCGAGATTAGTGACAGTGTAAATCATATTTTTAAATATCATGAGAGATGAACTCTTCAAAGTGGAACTTTATTTTTTCAATTAAGAAAGAATTATATTAATAACTTCTGCTCCAAGTAATAGATGAAATTAGTTTGAAGAAGAGATTGATATTGGTTCATGAAATAGGTTATTATTTCAATTGGGTATATTTTGTGTTGTATGTGTGTTATGTTTTTGTGAATGTACTATCATTTTAATATATTTTTGACATCGCGACACGTACATCTTTTAATAGATGAGAAAATGTGAGTACATTTTTTGACATATCAACTATTACACTTTTTACTTATTCTCATTTACTAAGAAAATGTAACATGTTGAGGTGTCAAAATGTATTATAAGACAATTATAAAAATAACAAATTTAAAATAGAGGATCTCAACTCGTCAATCACTTGTTCACTCTTCAATAATTTTGGCTACGTTGGATACCAAACCTACTTTAAATTCTTGAGTAAGCCAAAATTGCAAGGACAACGCGTCAAAGTCTCTTTTTGATGTAGATTAAAATTAAATTTTTAATAAATTTTGATAAAAATTGATGAAATATGTGGTTGAAAGTTGTAGACCTAATATAATGTATGATTAAAACTAAATTTTGATCACTGTAACTTATATTTAAATTCACACCAAACCGAAGGTAAATATTAAAGAAAGAAAAGTGTTTGGGGGTATGAAATAAAGACAATATATAACAGAAAGAAGGGTGTTTGTGCCATTTAGGTCATTATTATGCATCCAGCTGTTTGACCCTTTTGACTCATTTCTACCGTTTAAGAGGTGTGGGATGGAGTGGGTTTCTTGAAAATTCTGCCAGCGGTTTGAGCATTTCATCTCTCATCTTTAAAGCCAAGAGGCCAAACGAATGGTGGGTACGGTTGACACTGATATCTTTTCTCCCTCTTTAGTCTGTAAAATTAAACAATCAAGATTTGAAGTTATTTCCCAAAAGGTATTTGTCAGAGTAATTCAAATTTTTATAAACATTAATCTTAGAACTCTATGAATCATTTGAACTTTAGACGGAGTGAATTGATAATTTGAACTTAATAAGTTCTGATATTATATTAGGCTTAACACTTAGGTGCCACGAAAAGGAACATGAATCGTCTCGTTTCTTCACTAAATATTAATAAAATTGGTAAAACATAAGTTTAAGTAACGAGTTAGGAAACATGAACCTATCCTAACTATGATAGAAGTAATAAGGAGTCTTAATTTAATTTGTATCCTAATTTAATTAGTGTCGAGGGGTCAAAAATTTCAACTTGGACTTGCTCGAATGTACGAATGAACTAACAGCGTTGCCTGAATTCTAGGTTAAGATGAAACATAATTAATGAAAGTCCACTGCGGAAGGGTAAATTGCTACAAAAATGCCACACTAACCACCACATATGTCCATGCCATACCTCAAAATTGTCTCTGTTTCTTGCTTTAAATTTTTTATTTTGGTAATGATATATTGAATTTTTCGATGCATCTGTTAACATTACATATCAATAGTCGATTATGAGTGATTCTTTTAGTGCATTTTACAAATAATAACGTAAGTCAATCATAACAACGCCTTTTGCTAAAAGATAGGGAAGATAGTTCACTATCTAATATCAAAATCAAAGTCTTAATGTATATTTGAAATTGATAATTGAACGAGTATCAAGCTTCAAGTTGAATTTTTTTGTATTTTCCGATTATTGATGTTGAAACATGGATCACGGTCGATATTAATATTATACCTAAAATTTGATTATTACAGAGTTCATATATTTGATACTAACAAGGCATGCGTTAGTTCGAGAAATTTTAATAAAGTTTGTCATGCTTTCTATTAAGTATATCGAACACAGATAATGAGTGAACAGTACCTGCAACGACCAATATATCAAAGACCTACTTTTTGGAGGGGGGAAAAGAAAAATGCACAATTGCAATTTATTGTTTTTTTGTATAGAGAATTTTTTGTATGATTGTACTTTGCAGGAAATATTTTGTTATTTAATGTATGTAAATATACGTGCTATCTTAATTATGCTAGGGTGGTCCATCTGTTTATACGCTAAAAGATTTATTTATTTATTTATTATTTGGTATTTTAGGTCACGTATTAATTGTCTTTTGAAATTTATTCATCCATTTATAGTCAACGAATAAAGTGGAAGGTGATAATTAGTGCTTTTTAAAATTGATTTTTTCAAAATTATTTTTTTGTTCGCTCTCATTTTCAAACACATATTCTTAAAAAAATAAAAAAAACATTTTGTAAAAAAAGTTAATTCTCGAAAAATCGCTATCACACAAGCACTTATTTTATTGCTGTGTGTTTATTTATAAAAATGGAAAATTCTATCTTGTCAAATTTATTGTCAACATAATTCGCCTCTTGCAAAATTATGATACATGAAATTGCAAAATGACATTGAGGCAATTGGACAAAGTTGACGAGGAAGGTTGAAGTGTTTAAATAGTCTAAGAAGTCTCGTGAACTTTATTTAGTATGAGAAGAATGCTTAGATGTTTCAAAGTTGACGTGAAAAGGAAGAAGGATGCATACATAAATGAATTAGAAATTCTAGTCAATTTTGTGTAATATTATAAGAATGTCTACATGATTCGAAATTTGTACAAAGGAAGAAAGCGAGTGTTTAAACGTACATATATTTTTTGTTAAGCTTGCCTAGCTCGACTAATATGTTTACATCATTTGAAGTTTTGTGCAAAAAGAAAGAAAAATTAATAATATATTTATCATTCTCCGTTCCATGAAAATAGATTTGTTTTCATTTTCACACAAATTAAGTCATTGGCTATTATTTTGAGAAATAGAGTTTCGCGTGGTAATTTTTTGGAAAATGTGTGCTTAAAAAATAGGAATTTTTTTTTAAAATTTACGTAGAAAATATTTATTTTGTAAATGATTAGTTGAAAATGAGTATGAGAATTAAAAAGTTTTAAAATAATGATTGTCAAATAGAGATTAAGAAAATGTAATTAATATAATTGGACATATGATTTTTTCTCACATTTTTTCTAATCTACTCATCATTAAAATAATGATTTAATGGTCTGTTTGGGTTAGTCCCACATCTTTTCAACCACATTTCAAAAACTTCTATCACAATCCACTAAAAATATAATTTTAATTTCCACCTAACACCCTCTAAATAGCAATAGTTTATATTTGTTGAAAATAATATACATTAAATATGGACATATTAGAAAATAAAAAAATTATCTATACTCTCAATCTCAATCAAGAAAGTGATCTATAATTAGAAATAGACGAAACAAGAAAACAAGCATATCTTTATGAGACATAGTAAGTATAAAAATGCAAAAAATGACAGACTATTTTTTTAAAGTGGCATATCGAAGAATTTGCTATACATTTGCTTGCAAGTTATTTTTATGTAATATAATATAATTTTTAAAAAATAAGTGGTACTTTACTTTTGTTTGAAGCTTTGGCAAACATGCTCTCTGAATCCTAACAAGGTAAACATTGTGAAACAAAACAAATAAAGATAAGACTTTGATAGGAGAAGGGGAGAGAGAGAGGGGATGACGTAGACGTGTCGACGGTGGGTGGTGTGGTGGTGATGCCGCCACGCGAGCCCCACCACCAAACATGGTCCCGAGGCAAAACAGGACATTAATTCGCACAAGCTCCAACTTGCTTGTTCATACTCATGTTGCTACATGTGCATTATTACGATTCTAGGTATATGCGTACTTCGATGGAAATTAAAAAGTAAAATTTTAATTCAAATTAATAATTGATAATTAATTTTAATAACACATTTTATTAACTTATATTAAAATTTACTAAAAATTTAATTTTAATCCCTACTAAACAAAAGCTAAATACTAAGAGCATGCTTGGTAGGTATTAAAAAATAGATTTTAATCTAAATTAAAATTAATAATTAATTTTAAATATATATTTCATTGGACTTATAAATTTTCAACCATATATTTCATCAATTTTATTAAAAAATTGATTTTAATCTCCTCCAAGTAGAGGCTGAACAATTTTTGTATATTGAACATAGTCTAAAATTTGAACTTTTTTCTTAAATTTATACTTTTAATAGAAATAGTAAATGAATGGAGACTTTTAAACAAAACATTTGAAAACTTGAATTAAAATTGTCCATTATTATGGATGTTTCAACAAAAAAATTTACATAATTACAGACTTTAATTCTTATATACTACAAAATATTTAACAAGGAAATTGAGAGTTAGTTAATGTTATATATTTTTAAAAATCGAATGAGTAAAGATAAAAATAGTAACTTTAGAGTTTTCACTTGAAAGAGTAACAAAATTATTTTGAACTAAGCTAATACACTAATTTTTCTCATTTAGATTTAGGTTGTGCTAGAGCTTCCGTGTCCCTCTTCTTGAATTTATATATAGCCCCTGTTTGAGATCAATTTCTTTTTTTTTTTCAAAACTCATTTTTTTAAAAATTGATTTTCAGTCTCATATTCTTCCATGAAATTACGCGTAATCACAAATTTTTTTTCTTATTTTTTAATTATACATTCTAAAAAGATCACTATTTTAAAATATATTTTTCCCAGAACAAAGGGCTCAAACAGGGGCATAATATTTTTTATACTACTTTTTGATAAATAATATTCATGTATCATGTCATATTATGATTTATATTATGTTTACCTTCTTGTACAACTTTACTACAATTGTGCATGTATATCATACATCTAACGGTTGTTGTCAAAGCTTTGAGTGAACCCAAAATGGGTCATGATACAATATGGGGATAAAAAGTCAAAATGAATGATTTTAGATCTTATAGTGGCTCAATAAATTTCGCTAATTGGGTGTATATCCAAAAACGTCAATACCTAAATATGCAGGTAGTCATCTACGCCAATGAGACTTAAAAGAATTTGGTGCCAAAAAGTTATATACGCTAATACGTATAATCTATGTGTATGTCCATATATATATATGTATGCAGAAAGATTATACATGTCATACATACGCTCTTATGCCGGGGGGGAGAGAGCGAGATGTTAATTGAAGGGGTTCGCTTCCTCATTGCCGACAGGGTTGGTTTGGGACCCAAAGACAGCCTTTTCTTAGCTTCTTTTGCCAACTTTCAACGTTACCTTTTGTACAACCATTCCAATACCCTACACACCCATTTGCTATGATATTTTCATGCCCATCTCATTATTGGACCTCACCTCCCCCATTATGGTACAATATATATATTCCAACATCTATCATATCTTTTGTGTGTGTTCTATAAAGTTCTCAATCTTTTGTTTATTTCTTTATTTTTAAAGAGTTTTGGTGGAAATGTGTTACTTCTTAAAAATGTCCAGTTTTCTGAATCCAATTTTTGTAAATGTTTAGTTTAAAAACATATTGTCAATATGGCTAATTTCAAAATAAATTGTTGTAGTATATCACTCATATATTTGAGACGGAAAAAATTGGGATTAAGTAGAATGAGAGACGATCAAAAAATAAATGACACTTTGAGCGACAGTGCAAAACCTCATGCAGCCTTGCACAAAGGTGCACGACCCCATCAAAGAGTTCTCTCTGCTGGTCACATGGGTGTGTGAGATCACTTGCATAGGGATGTGAATGCGTGCTTGACAATATTCAAACATTAAACTAGTTGTTATTCTAGTTTTCAGGGCACCTCTTCATCTTCGTTTAGGTGTGTTTTCACCAATAGTCATGTCCATGAATTGAAAGAGATATCATTTTCTCTATGAATAATGATAGAAAAAAGCGAGAACTAGAAAAATAGGAACAACAACAAAAATATTTATATGAAACTAGATGAAAAAATCACGAGTGAAGGAGGATAAAATCCAGTATAACAAAGATGAGTAGTAATGTTTTGGACGGCTACTCCAAAAAAAATGACGAAACCCTAAAATATATGTGTGCATGTCCGAGAGAATAATAAAATAGGTCCATACCCATAATTTTTTATAATTGTAGTTTTACCATATATATCGCACCATGAGCTTTTCGGGTCGGACCAAATAGAATTTGGGTCACCATACTCTAGCAATCTTCAACTTGATACGAATTTTAATGTAAGAAATAAAATTTCACCATTCGACAAAAGCTCTCCACATCTTCCATAACAACCCTAAGGTAAAAAAAAACTCAGTCTACCAGAATCGTTACAACTAACTGTCTCTGAGTATGTAGAAGTTTTTTCGCTGGATTCAATACCTTTGACCACATTCAAGGCATATGCAACAAAATCAGTCTCATCATACCTCTATGGAGGTCTAATACATCTTTGGGGTCTGACTTTACAATGGAATACTATGGTAACGTTTGTGGTGGTGAGAAAGCAACAGCACCCTATACTTTTGAGATAGGATGAGATATAGACTCTGGTATAGAACGTAACCTAATCTCAAACTCCGCATGTGCTTTTAATTTTTGTTGATTTTATCATAAGAATCTCTAGAAGGTAAATCGTGAAGCATTGCACTTTCATCAAAGATAACATCTCTACTGATTATGACATTACTGGTGTTTGGACACCATAGTTTATATTCCTTAACACCAAACTTATAGCCAAGAAATACACATTTTCTAAATCCGTGTTCCAATTTTCCATATCAACATGAGTGTAGGCGTCCTCTAAATATTTTCAAATCAGAGTAACTAGCAAAAGTACCATAACATACCTCTTTTGGAGTCTTTTTTCAGTGGTAATCGAGGGTGAACTATTAACAAAAAAAATAGGTTGTAGAAGCGGCTTCGGTACTAAATGACTTAGGTAAGCCAGCATTGGAGAGCATACAACATATTTTTTTCATCAAAGTCCTATTCACCCGTTTGGCTACACTGTTTTGCTGAGAGTCTTACGAAATGTTAAGTGCTACAAAATTCTTAACGAGAGCACATTTGCTAGCTTTCAGGACTCTACATTCACTAGTGTACTTGTACAATTTTGAATCAATAGTACTCAAAGAGATAAAATTTCTCTTCAATCTGGAACATGTCTCACATCACTAAGTGTTCGACGTTTTATCGAACATTTTAGTTTTTGAACATTCCAACACTAGTTATCTTACAAGATGCATTATTTGCCATTATCACAACACCTTAGACCATTCAAATTTGATATGTCCCTTTTTTCTTGCAGTAATTCCAAATTGTCTCTCACATCACCACCATAATTCCTTTCATGTGTCATTCAATGAACAAGGTCCTTTGCATGAGCCTCATATCCAACCACAAGTTGTTCTTCTTCTTAGAAAAAAACAGCGTCATACACTTCATCAAAATAAGAGTGTTACGAAACTGGACGTGAGAATATCTTCTCATGTAGCTCCTCACTAATAAAATGATTAAAAACATTCAATTGGAATGATTAACAATTTTGTGAAAAAATAATTTTCTTAAGAACATTCTAAAAATATTTATTTTGTTTTGTCCATTATCCAAGTTTAGCAACTAAAAAATAAAAAATAAATTCCACATGCTAATATTTACTCTTTCAATCTTTATTAGTTATTTTTGGATATCAAATGGACCTCCCCAAAAAGTAATTTTAATGTGGTAGATTTTCCCCCTTTTACAATTAGCTTCGCGATAGCATCCGCTGCTCTAACTAATTGTTCACCCCTTATTAAGAGTGATTTCTATGTATGTAAAATCGTGTTTAAAGCGTATCCGCGCGTCTTCAAAGATTTATACTCCAATTTTTTAATAATTTGACATGCACGAGTAGTAAGTCTGAACCCTTTAAGGTGGAACCAATCTACATATTCTATTTTTTTGAATAATGTTATCTATTATTATGATAATTGAACATTGATGATGTGATGTCTATGTGAAATAATGAGATTAAGAAGTTCAATTTTTATTTGAGAGAGAGAGAGAGACAGAGAGAGATGGAATGTGTTGTCATGTCATCGATATTTTATTATCATGATGATAAATAATATTAGACATTTTTTCCCATGTATTTTAAAGTTCACAATTGAAAAAGATTTATTTACTACGTAGACTGCAATCTTAACTGCTTAATAAATGCACTTAACTTTGTTTGTAGAGACGTATCCATTCTCAATTTATAATTATACTTATCTTTTCGATAAGTATAAAACATTATAACTTTTTAAAAACAGAAACACCATCCAATGCTGGGCGAAGCTTTAGGAACTACTTAGGCTAGTGGGTTTGAATGTTTCGATCCTCTTTACTGAATTGAAACAACTTCAACACAAAAGGAGGGACGCTTAGACCAACAATAAAGAGGGGGATAGAATTGCTTGAAATAGTAAATATAGAGATAGAATCTCCATTGCAAAATGAATTTGAAAAATCTTCTAGGAATTATGAAAATAAAAAAACCACCATCTTCAATTAAAAGTAAAAATGGCCACGGGCCCGGGCAGGAACGGACCAAGATTAAAAATTTTCATTTATTTATTTAAAATATGGTTTATATTTAAAATTACGAATATAAAATAACCAAAAATATATAAAAGAAAAAGTATATACTGAATCCCTATTTGACAACTACTATTTCACCGATTATGCTACATGCACACAACGTTCTGAAAAGCGGAAAGCGTAACATGACATGGAGGCAAAATTTCAAAGTTTACGAGTTTAAGTAAGTCTATGCGAGGCCTAGGCATAAAAAGTCGGTTTTCTTATTTTTAATATTATTTAAAATTTTTAATCATTTTAAGAATTATTTAATAATTAAAATAATTCATATCAAATATCTAAAATTATAAATTAATATACTTACTTAATAATTCCTACAATTACGCAATTATACAATTTTCAAGTTTTCGAAATGTTAAAATTAGACTATTTTTCATAATTTCAATTTTCAATTAGACAAGTTATACTTAATAGATATATATGTTTTCGAAGTTTTCAATAAAATAATGAGTTTCAAGATCATAATTACATAATGTAGATAATATCGTAGCTTAAATCTTATTAACTCTTTATTAAATAAAGTTTTTTTAACTTTTGTACAGATAGAATATTTAAGAAACTTGAAATTAAAGTCAAACGAAAAGTTTTTTAAAAATAAAAAAATATTTATAAACTAAAGTCAAGTAAAAAAATTTTAAAAAAGGAAAAAAA
>CAIGRN010119196.1:0-15861 GCA_903798345.1 Fraxinus anomala
AATGTTCAATAACAATCACAATTGACATGCAATAATTATCGAATGCTTGTAATCTAAATTCACCAGCATTGTCAAGATGAATAATCTTGATTGAGTAAGCGGAAAATTGTGCTTGTAATTTTATGATTTGAGCAAGTAGTTTAGCAAAAGGTACATTCCTAGTTGAAAGTAGACAAATATGTGATCGTCTAGTAGAAGAATCAATTAATACCATTAAATAACAAAATGATTCATATGGTGGGTATATCGACCGACATATATCTCCGAACCCTTTCCAAGAAAGTTGGAGATTCAATATTGACATTTGTATTCAAATATCTAATGACTAACTTGCCTTGTGAACAATCAACACATGGATAATCCATTAGGTAAAAGAATCTTCTGGTTCTTTAAAAAATATCCATGTGAGTCATTTATTATTCAATACGTCGTTATAGCTCTTGGATGTCCAGTTGATCATGCCAAAATATAATTTTTTTTTTTTATCAACGAACTCCTGGTTCGTGATAATATTTGATTCAACTATTTTTATAAATATATAATACATGCCAAATGGGAGTGCATAAAGGTTTTTTTTTAATCTGCTTCCGACGAGATACAAAAGAATAACGCAAAGATATTCAACATTATTTTCTTGTATCATCTCAAGGTGATATTCATTGCAGTGGATATCTTTAAAACTAAGCAAATTTTTTCTAAATTTGCTAGAATAAAGTGCATCTTCAATATATAATTTTATATTATTTGGTAAATAATACAAGTTCTTCCGGAACCTTCAACAATATTTGATGCATCTAATATAATATTAACATTATTTTCTGTTAATATTAAGTCCAAAAAATATTTTTCGTCCTAAAAAATAGTATGTGTATTGTACTATCAATCAAGCAAATATCTTGACAATCCATCGTGAATCTATAACAAAACAAATATATTTTAAAAAATTTGAATCTAAATTTAAAAGAGTAATCATAATTCAATATTATGAAATTAACGGTACATAATAAAGTTTCAACTTTTGTCAAAAAATAAGAACATATTTTATATTGAATTTCTAAAACGAAAGGAAATACTAGAAAGTAAACTAATCTATATCTTCCATCACACCACCCTAATCAAATGGTCAATATTCACATTTGGATCAACAAAAAAATCAAAAACATCCAAATGAGACATCGATTGACCATCATAATCAAAAAAAATTGTTTCCACTTTTTCTTTTCCCTTGATTGATTTTTGTTAGAGATCCATAAGGTATTTTGCTATACGACATGTACGTGCTCATACCCTTTCATTCTACATCTAAAACAAGTTTCTTCATGCTCATTTTTGGATGTGCTACTTTCGTTTGTTTTGTGACTTTTGAAATTATTGTTTTGCTATTGATAGTTTTGTTGATTATTTCATTCATGATTTATTCCACGTGTCGTACACGTCCATGTCCATGTCCGGTCCTTGTTTTGATATTGTATTTACTTCAAACAATGCAATACCATTTCTTCAGGTAATGGTACAGAATCATTGGACGTAACCCATGATTTTCCATCTGTAATTCATTATTTTGCTCGGCCACGAGCAAGAAAGATATGAATTATGAGTACCTTTTGAAACCACGCTCATGATATTACTGCTGCAGGAACACATTCAAGGCATGAAAGGTGAAAAAAAATTCTCCAACATATCTTCATCAGTGATTTTTTTTCTCCACGCAAGGTCAATTTTGAACATATTCCGAATAATTCAAAATTGTACTCACTAACAGTTTTGAAGTCTTGCAAATGAATGTGCATCCACTTGTAGCGGGCTATGGCCTCCTGATATCAGGAGACTACATTAAATCTTTCAGTTAATTTTTTCAAAGAACCTGCAGATCTTTCTCAGCGAGATATTTAATTTTCAATCCATCGTGAAGATGATAATGAAGGAAGATGAGTGCTTTTACACGAACTTGAAGGGATTATTTGTTTCCTTCTTTTATTGTCTTTCCTTAACCTTTTGAGACAAGATGGATATCAGCATCGAGTACCTATAACAAATAGTTTTTGCCAGATATGTCAAGTGAAGTAAACTCAAGTTTTGTGATATTTGTCATTTGAGTAACTATGCAATAAAGTAAAAGGAAATACAAGTAGTTTCGAAGAATATGATTAAACATCAAAGTAGTCAATATCAACATGACATAAGATACATATTTTTCTTCATAGATAAACACTAATTTAAAGTAACATTTTCTTCAAAACGTGTGCTAATTCGGGAGTACGTTGTATTATACATTTGCTTATTCAAGAGCAATATGTCAATATATTTCTAGAATATTGAAAATTATAATTTATGCTTTTCAGAAACAAGTAATATTCTTCAAAAATTTAAATATAATGTTGTGCTACTTCAGGAGCAACAATAAATTGTTTATAATAGACAAGTCTATGATTACTATTCTTCTAGAATATTAATTATAATGTTGTGATACTTCAGGAACAACAACATGATAAATTATCAATTTAAAATTTAAAAAGAACATTTGATCAGGCTTAAGATATAAAGAATATTCAATAATAGCGGCAAACATTAAAATTGGCACCATAGTCGCCTCCTGTAAGACTAAATAAGAAATAATGGACACATAAGATATTATACCGTTCAAAAAATATATTATACCATTCCAATCTTTCTGGGCACGTAAAAAAATATATTATATCATTTCAATTATTATACTATCGACGTCAACATTTGAATCTTAGGAAACAGAATATATACAGAGAAAGAATTGAAAAAGATGTGCACAGACATGAATTGAAAAGGAAAACAATATATATTATTTCCACGATTTAATGTTTAATATGATTGAGACGTGCAGAATATGTTTGAAACCATAAAGAAGATTAATGTGAATTGATGCATATGTATATATATAAAAAATTCACCTGTTACCAAACTGATTTTTGGTACACGTGATAGATAATTTAGATTCTTTATAATTTTATAAAATGATTTTGTTAGGGGGACAAAATGATCAAACTAAACCAGAACCAAACTGGTGGTGGGAGTTTACATCACCGAGCTCGAGCTCATTACCCGAACTCAACTAGCCATAATTACACAAGCTGTGAGGTCGGGCTGGGGGTAAGGTCGGGTGTACAATCGAGGTCGGGAACGGAGTTATCATCCTACATCATCTTTGGAATACTAATCCTATTTTAACTAACACTGCTATCAGATACACAATCTTATTCTATTACAAATTCGACTCTAACTCAAATTGTGCACTTCTAACATAACACAAAAACCTAGAATAACAAAGATAAGGATTACATAAAATTGAATCATTTTATGAATCAACCTCCAACATCTATAAACACATAACCTAGCCTCATTATTTAGGTACGTTTTTCATCAATATTCCAGCATACAATCTCTTACGTAATTCCACTCTCTGACTTAAGCATCCGAAGGGCAACAAGGACACACCTCAACATCTTTGTTTCAGGTATTGAAGACCAGATCGTGCAGAGTTCGATTAGCCGGTTCGAGTTCATTCGGGTGCAAGTTTTTAGTAGCAACATTGGTGTCATCTGTGGGAAACGCTACCAGAAGCCGTGGTTAACACCCATTCAGGACATCTTCCAACAAGCTCATCAACTCCCAATCAACCCCTTACCGTAGACCATCCGGGTCCCCAGGAGATATCTTCAGGAGAACGACTACACCCGTTGGCAGCATTCGCTCCTGGTGCATTCGAGGAACTCCACTAACAAATGGCCACGCTGACTCAGCTACTGCAACAGAGAAGTACACCCTTAGCACCGTCCCCACAAAGTGGTCTTATGGCATACGAGCGAGCTCCCGGCCCCAGCCATGGTGAGATCGGAACCTCAGATGTACTACATGTACCCATAGGTTTGAGATCAATTACTATGGACTCAGCTGACCTGGCAAGGATCATTCAGGAGGGAATCACTGTTGGAATGCTTCAGAAGTCTCAAGCAACAACAGGGTTCACCCCAGCACGCCTTTCACCCCGGAAGTCTTATCATACTCCCTATCATCTCGGGTGAAGGAGTACGGTGGGACAATCGACCCCATCAATCATCTCAACATATACATGAATATCATGAACTTACAGGTCACACCCGACGCCGTAATGTGTAAGGCCTTTCCTCAGACACTCATAAACGCAACTAGGGATTGGTTCTCTACATTGGAGCCCAACTTCATATCCTCCCTTTCATACTTGGCCGACAAGTTCTCCACCTTTTTTGCGAGTAGTAAGCTCATCAGGAAGACAGTGGCGTTGCTCATGTAGATGACAAGAACCCAACGAGACACTTCATGGCTTCATGACAAGGTTTAATAGGGAAAGATTAATGATCCCTGATCTACATATCACAGCTGCAGTCTCTGCTCTAACATATGTCGTAAGATGTGAGGCGTTTAAGATGTCTCTGTCGAAGACTCCTTCAAAGTTAATAACCGACTTACCTACTCGGGCTGAGAAATACATTAACATGGAGTAGACCATGTTTCCAAGAAGAGATGCCCCGCCATCAAAGAAGCCTAAAGAGGCCACATGAGTCTAACCAACGTCCAGATCCTTTCCGAAGCAAGCTAAGGCAAGATCCCTCTCCAACACCTTTCACTCACTTGAACACAACTAGGTCTAACATTTTGATGGAGATCAAAGACCTCAAAGAGTTGAAGTGGCCTCCTAGACTACAAACTCCTCCCGAAGCCCGTGACAAAAGTAAGTACTGAAGGATGCTTCGCCTTGAAGAGGGAAATCGAGGCTCTCATCAAGAAGGGATTGTTAGGTTTTTACGTTAGTAATGACAAGCATCAGCGGAATAGCCAGAATAAGGGAAAGGCTCCTGAAGATAAGGGAAAGGCTCCTAAAGATAGAAGACATCACCTTCGGATCAAAGGACTAAAAGGTGTATCTTTTCCTTATGACGGTTCCTTGGTTATATCAGCGATCATTGCTAATTTTGAGGTAAGGAGAATTCTGGTGGACAATGGAAGCGCAGCTAACGTACTGTCATATGAGGCTTTCGTTCATATGGGTATTTCAACTGAATAGCTCAAGCAGGTCAAAACTTCCTTCAGGGTTTTGGAGGTGGTGTCGTTATTCCAGAAGGCATTATTGGATTAACTCTCACCTTGGGATCTGAGGGGAAACAGGTCACGCAGATCACAACCTTTCAAGTAGTTCGTGCTCATATGGCTTACAACGCCATAACTGGGAGACCTTTGTTGAGCAGGATCAAGGCGATTGTCTTAACATTTCACTAGCAGTAAAATTAATGGGGTCGGGGTAGTTCGAAGAAGTCAAACTATCGTGAGACAGTACTATGTTACCAGTGTCTCGGAGATCAAGGTGTACGTTATGCAACTTTTTGATGTCGAGCTAGACCTCGAGCATCGTGCTAGGCTTGCCCCGGCAAAAAAGATGGATGAGGTCGAGCTTGAGCCTGACAGAAAAGTTAACATTGGTCGAGATCTTGATGCTATGACTAAGACCCAACTTATTAGTTGTATGTCCCCATAATAGTGACGTTTTAGCTTGGAATGTCGAGGATATGCTCGAAATTGACCATGAAGTTGTAGTCCACAGACTCAACATAAACCCAGATGCAAAGCCAATGAAGCAAAGGAAAATACAATTTTGGCCAGAGCGACGGGAAGCCATACGAGAGAAAATTACAAAGCTCATCAATGCGAAATTTATTCGGAGTCCAGTATCTTGATTGGCTTGCCAACGTTGTTCTTGTCAAGAAAGCTAATGGGAAGTGGTGAGTTTGCATTGACTCGACGGATCTAAACAAAGCATGCCCAAGGATAACTATCTCCTACCTCGAATTGATAACCTTCTGGACAGCACCTCAGGCCACAAATTATATAGCTTCCTGGATGCTTTCTCTAGGTATCATCAAATTCTTATATCAGAAGAAGATCAGGAGAAGACCTCATTTATGGTCAATTCAGCTATTTACTGATGTGGTCATGCCATTCGATTTGAAGAATGTAGGAGCTACATATCAAAGACTTGTCAATAAGGTTTTTGCCAATTTGATAGGGAAGAACATCAATGACATGGTCATTAAAAGCAAGAAAGTGGATGGTCATATCTCCTACCTTGAAGGTCTTCGCTACACTGCGGAGGTACAAGATGAAGTTGAACCCTACTAAATGTGCATTTGGAGGGGCTTCTGGCAAGTTCTTAGGATTCATGATCACACACAGAGGTATAGGGGCCAACCCTAACAAGATACAAGCCTTGGTATCTATGGAATCCCCAAGTTGTAAGAAAGACATACAGAAATTAACAGACCGGGTCGCGACTTTGAACAGGTTCGTATCCCGAGCACCAGACAAGTGGTTCTCCTTTTTCAAAGTTCTAAGGGGTAATCGGAGTTTTGACTGGAATGAGGTGTGTAATTTAGCCTTTTAAGAACTGAAATAGACATTAGCATCACCTCCAGTTCTCACCAAGCCGGAACCTGGTGATAAGTTGTTGTTATACTTGGCCATTTCCGAGAATGCAGTAAGTAGGGTGTTGTTGAAGGAAATTGGAAAGGTCCAGCGACCTTTCTACTATGTGAGTAAAGTGCTTCTGGATGTAGAAACTCGGTACACGTTGGCTGAACAACATGCACTTACCTTGGTTATAGCTGCCCGAAAACTACATCAATACCTTCAGGCACATCCCATTGTTGTGCTCACTAATCAACCACTTAGACACATACTTCGAAAACTAGATGTCTCCGGAAGACTTCTTAAATGGACGATTGACCTTGGCGAATTAGATATAGAGTTCAAGCCACGACCTACAATTAAGGCACAAGCCCTAGCTGACTTCATTGCAGAACTAACCCCTAGGCCTTGGGAGCCACGGGAGAAGGACCCGAGCAAGACCTTGGAAATTTGGGAAATCTTCATAGATAGAGCATCGAATAGTTTGGGATCGGGTGCTGAGTTATCATCACTAACTCGAACAAGACTACCGAAATCCAATACACGCTCAGGTTTGAATTTGAGGCAACCAATAATGAGGCAGAGTATGAAGCTGTCATTCTAGCTCTAGAACTGGCATGAAACCTTGAGCTTGAGCACGTCAAAGTTTTCAGCGACTTACAACTTGTGGTTGGTCAGATCGAAGGTACATTTGAGAGAAAAGATGAGAAAATGAGCCGGTACTGCTTAAAGGTGCATGACCTTCGAAGACGATTTAGAAGCTGCGAAATTATTAAAATTACTAGAGTTGACAATGCAAAGGTCGATGCATTATCAAGACTGATGTTCATGGGGATAGATGGACCGGACAGAACGGTACACATCAAGATGGTGACCGAGCCTAGCATAAATCAGAGGACGAACGTCATAGACATTGATCATGAGCCCTCTTGCATGGATCCAATATTGGAGTACTTGAATAGTGGGAACCTACCATCAAACCCCAGGAAAGCAAAAAGCATCAAGGTACTGCATTATTGGAGGAGTCTAGTTTCGCAAGCGTTTTACTCTACCCCACCTCAGATGTCTCAAACCCTCTGAGTCCCTCCAAGCCTTAGCAGAGGTTCACGAAGGTATATGTGGGAATCATGAAAGAGCTCATACGCTCGCATACAAGCTAATAAGATATGGATATTATTGGCCTAACATGAAGAAGGATACATCAAACTATGTAAGGAGGTGTGAAATGCCAGAGGTTCGGTAATATAATACATACTCATGCTGAAGAACTAACTTCCATCCCATGTGCTGTCCCTTTTAAGTAATGGAGAGTGGACATCTTTGGACCTTTTCCTTTGGCAAGAGATCAGGTGAAATTTGTTGTTGTAGAGGTAGAGTATTTTCACTAAGTGGGTAGAAGATGAGCTCTTGGCAATAATCTCAGAACCCAAGCTCAGGTCATTCATCTAGAAGTTCATTATGTGTAGGTTCGGGATACCGAAGGTGCTGATAACAAACAACGAAAGATAATTTGATAATTCATAATTTAGAAACTTTTGTACCAACATCGAGATTGACCATCGCCTGACTTCAGTCTTACACCCTCAGAGTAATGATCTCGCGAAAGTAACTAACCGTATCATATTGCAAGACCTTTGAACAAGAATTGGTGATGCCAAAGGAAGCTGGCCCGAAGAACTGCCAGCCATACTTTAGACATATAGGACTTCTCATAAGACAGCAATTGGTGAGACCCCTTTCATGCTAGGTTTTGGAATGGAGGCCATGATACCAATTGAGGTCGACCTCCCAACACAGAGAATGATCGAGCCCCATGTTGAGGGACAAACTACTGAACACCTTGATCTGCTTGAGGAAGTTCGAGAACAAGCCTCGCTGAGGGTCGCAACTTATCAAAACAAAATAGCAAGGCACTTCAATGCCCAGGTAAGGACAAGAAGGTTCAGAGTTGGTGATTTGGTCCTTAGGAGAGCAACAGCTGTCAGACATCCTCCAGGGAAATTGGGACCGGTGTAGAAAGGGCCTTTTGAAGTTATACGAAAATTGAGATGTGGTGTATACAGTTTAAAGTAGTAGCTGGTCAGGCAACCAGGTACCTAGGTTGATTGGTTTTGTATTTCGTACTTAGGAAGTTTTTCTCTTTTTATTTTTTGGTTTTTTCTTCTAGTTCGGGCTTGCATATCCTCAAACAGTTCAGTTTTAGTTATGGCCTTCATGCCTTTTACTCCTTCATTATTCGAAGTTCATTTCAATAATACGAACTCCTCTCGGACAAACTAGCGTAAGGTCGTGCTTCACGCATACAGCTAACACATTAAATTAGCGTAAGGTCATGCCCCGCGCATGCTATCCACACATTACACAAGCATAAGGACGTGCTTCGTGCATACAACTAATACATTTTAAACTAGCATAATATCATGATCCGCGCATGCAGCTAGTACAATTTAAACTAGCATAAGGTCGTGCTTCGCGCATGCAGCTAATACAATTTAAACTAGCATAAAATCGTGCTCCGCGCATGCAGCTAGTACAATTTAAACTAGCATAATGCCGTGTTCCGTGCATGCAGCTAGTACAATTTAAACCAACATAAGGTCGTACTCCACGCATGCAGCTAGTACAATTTAAATTAGCATAAGGCCTTGCTCTGCGCATGCAGCTAGTACAATTTAAACCAGCATAAGGTTGTACCCAACGCATGCAACTGGTATTTCGTAGACCCCACCACATTACCCCGATATAGGTTACACAATATTTCTCGCAACAAAAATATTTCAAGTTCGAGATCGGCATAATAAATAATAATAAAAACTCGAGGTCATTTGGCTAAAAATTGGTCAAGTGAAACACTCGAGCTAATTGTTATAAAAAACTCGAGCTCATTTGGCAAAAACTTGGTCACGTGAAATGCTCGAGCTAATTGTTATACAAAACTCAAGCTCAATTGGCCGAAAACTTGGTCAAGTGAAAGCTCAAGCTAATTGCTATACAAAACTCGAGACCAAAACATGGAACATGGCCAAGTCCAATGCTCGAGCTAATTAATAATCGAAGCTCGAACGTATTGACCATAAATTGGTCAACTAACAGGCTCTAGGTGCAATCGTATTACAAACCCGAGCTAATGTGACCATATATTGGTCAAGTAACAGGCTCGAGTTGCAAACGTACTAAAAGTTCGAGCTTGGCATTCAACAACACACACGAAATATCAACACACTAGTACACAAAATAAAAAGAAATCATCGATCTAACATTGATAAAGGGCCCAGTTCGGGCAATGTACTTTATAATTTTTTGCAAAAAATGTAAATGAACTAGCTAAGTTTGGGGTAGGGGTTAATCGAGATCGGTGGCGTCAGCAAGATCGCCCTGATCAAGAGTCTCAGCCTCCTCTCGTCATCTTCCTCTTCGACCTCAGACGTCGATAGCTCGAGCTCGTTCGCCAGCTCATTGACTGACTTGAGCTCCTTGACAACAGGCTTTAGGTCCTCGGGAAGCTTGGACCTCAAAATGAACGAGTTAGTCTCAACCCATAATGATATGAGCCCGAACCATATTGCCCGATCGATATCTTGTATTCCTTCAAATTTTTGAAATCGTCAACCGCCTGAGCTCGAGCCTTTACTAGCTATTCCTCGAACTCTTTCATGGCGTTCATAAGCTCGAGCTTAGCTTCCTCAGCCTCGTCCTTGGCCATCCCTATCTGATCTCTGGCTTTTCTTATCTCGATGTGAGTCGGTCGCGCTCAACCTCGAGCTCTCGAATACATTTCTCCTTCTCCTCATTATGTGCCTTGAGCTCAGATATCTTACTCGAGGAGCCAGACTCTTCATTTCCAAACCTCGGGCCATGGTCAAAGCCTGTAAGGTCAAGGTCGTGAATACCGGATCAAACTTTAAGAGAAAAAAGCAAGTTATTAGCTCGAAGTCAACGACATACCTTCAAAGTAATGAGTTCGAGTGCCCTTACTCCTTCACCAGGATCGACCTCGTCCTAATACTTGGCCACCAAGCTCGAGATCAATGGACATCGAGCATGTTCTTCAAGTATTGATTGGGGTAGAGGTGCGTCTTTCTCAAAATCCACAACCTCTGGAATACCTCGGGGAGTGGAGGCACGAGCTGGAGGGCGAAGTGAAAGTTGAGGACGTGATGTTGGGCTCTTCAATGTTTGCTCGACCACACTTGGGACTTTCCTCGATGATGGCTCTCGAGCTCTCTTCTTTCCTTTTGACGGGACGGGCACCTAGGGTTTCAGGCGCTTAGCCTTCTGGTGGACATTGGCAAAGAAGGCCGATGGATTGAAAGACATCTCTAATTCTACAAAATATCACAAGGCATTAGCTCGAGCAACTCGTCGAGATTAACAAAAAAAATGAAAAAAGGATCATACCCTCGAGCCCTCTTACGTTGGCAAGGTCGAGGGTGTCATCCTCAAGAAGGTAATCGATCTTATCTGTAAGGGAATCATGGTTTACTAACCTCAACCTATCCCTCTCTAAAACCTCGAGGTACTCCTGGCCCTCGTTGAACCATCTTTATTTGGGATTTCCCACCTTGGGCTGAATATATGATCTGGGTCTTGAGGCTTCACATAAAAGAATCGTCCTTTCCACCCCCAAAGAGAGCTCAGAAAGTCAAGAGTTCTGAACCCCCTCCCCCCTTGGTCGATAAGTAAGCAAAACAATTATACCCAGGTGCGAACTTAAGGTCAAACACTTCCCTCAAGAGCTCGAGTCTCGGCTCGATCTCGAGGCATCTACACAAAATAAAAAAAAAAGACCACGAGCCTCCAGCTGTTCAGGACTAACTGACCCGGGCACATAAGGCAAAAGTTTAGGAAATGGACTAAGAAATGATGGAAGGCCATCTGAGCCCGGCCTTAAGGGCATCTTTAAAAAATGTCATCTCCCCATCTCGAGCATCTACTATGGTATCACTAGGCTCGGGGTTCCTTACATCACATAGGGACATGACCCCGAACTCTCTATCAACCTTTATAACTACATGTTCTTTATATATGGTCGATACCCTAGGGTATGTTAGGCTAGTCTCGACCTCAGGGTGCGAGCACAAAGGGACTGCTACAAGGATGAGGGCTACGCCTACATCCTCAGGGCTTTTAGTAGTCGAGCTCCTAGGGGACTAACTACTGTTACTGCTGGACCTCTCACTACTACTAGACATTACGCTACTTAAAGTAAATAGCTTAAAAGCTCGAACACTTACCTCTTAAAGGTGGTTACTCACAAACCCTCTAAAGCCCTTACCTCAATCTGTTGAGAGTGAAAAAGTAAAAAATGAGAGGTGAAATGGGGTATTTATAGGGGTCAGAGGAATGTCAAAGGTCTTGCAATGATGGCCCTTGGATTATGCCACGTGTCATCCATCCAAGATCGATCATCATCTGCTCTACACGCATCCAACACGTGTCATGCATAGCTGTTACACACAAAAACCCTAGGAGCTCAATCTCGAGCTGTTTCACCTCATTGCATCTCAACACGCAGCTCGAGAAACGCAAGTTTTAGCTGCGACCTGGATGCATGAGGGCCTGTGGTGGTGGGAATTTATATCACCGAGCTCAAGATCATTACCCGAACTCAACTATCCATAATTACACAAGCTGTGAGGTCAGGCTGGGAAATAAAGTCGGGCGTACAATCGAGGTCAGGCCGGGAGTAATCATCCCACATCACTTTGGAATACTAATCCTATTTTAACTAACATTGTTATTCAAATACACAATCTCAATCTATTACAAATTCGACTCTAACTCAAATTGTGCACTTCTAACATAATACAAAAACCTAGAATATCAAGGATAAGGATTACATAACCTAGCCACATTATTCAAGTACGTTTTTCATTAATATTCTAGCATACAATCTCTTACATAATTCCACTTTCTGACTTAAGCATTGGAGGGACGACGATGATACAAATCAACACTTTTGTTTCAGGTATTAAAGACCAGATCATGCGGAGTTCGATTAGCCGGTTCGAGTTCATTCAGGTGCAAATTTTTGGTAGCATCACAAACCAAATCGAACGATTCAGTTAGGTTCTACAAAAAATAATAATAATGATTTTGGTTCTTAGAACTGAGAACTATTTGGTTCTGGTTCAATTCTAGTTCCAAAACCAAACTCATTATTATTATTATTATTATTATTATTATTATTATTATTATTATTATTATTATTATTATTAGTGAATCACAATTCACACCAAAAAATTCAATATGCAATTGAAAGTTAGAACAAAAAGGTCATGTACCTTCGATTTCTCATTTCTCAATGTGGAAGCTGGAGAGCCTAATTTATTTTGAATATCTTGATCACAATTCGTTTCTGATTTTCAATTTATACACCGACTCTCACATGGAGACCAACAATTACCGGATGCCATCTACCGTCACGCTCAGCCACCATCATAGCATGAATTTCTAAAATTGAAGTCAAACCAGAATCAAATGGTTTGGTTCATGTTTGGTTCCATATCTTAAAATGGTTCTATTATCAAAAAAATCATTGGTTCATAGTTCGGTTCGATTCTCTTGGAACTATAACCAAATGGAACGATGTCCACTCTTATATTTTGTCATGATTATTCTTATTAAATAGTAGCTAAGTTGAGCATATTTTGGAGCCTATTGATTCATCGAATCGAGTCACATGATATAATCAGTTGTACGACTCATTTTATTAGATCATGCAATCATTAATTCTTTGTACACATGTTTATCATGTTGGAAAAGTCCTTGGATTATATATTTAGCTCTTGTTGGAGCCATTTTCTAAATATATTTTTTTTACTCAACTTTCAACCACACATTCTTTCAATTAAATAATTTTGTATGAGTATCCATAATTTTTCCTACTTTTTAATCACATGTTCTCTAAAAAAATTATTTTTTACTATATATTCTTTTCCAAAGGACTTAATCTAATGGACTCAATGCATCTTTGGTAAATTTCGTGCATTTTGAGATTTTTTTTCTTGTAAAGGACATTAAAGATTGATTTACATGCACTTTATTTTTATTATTATGTATAATTAGCAATGTTATTAAATCGGACTGGACCGACCGGTTCAAACGATAAAATCGGGAACTAATCCAAAGTCCATTCTAGTTGAAGCCTAAAAGCCTTATATTGAAAAATCGGTACAAAACTCGGTAAATCGATGGCCGGACACAATTCTACCAGTTTCAACAATTGAATTTTTGAACCAAGAACAGGTTCAAACTCACCTTTTCTAGTTGTTTCTCAAAATATCCATCCACTTACCATCTTAAATACAGGCTTTGCTCACTCAAAAATACACAACTAAGTATATATATATTATATAAATTGTGTATCCTCATGGCTGCAACCTTCCACAACTGAAAAGCCTTCAAAGACCTCAACGATGCAAATGCACATTGCTATGTCCAAACCCATGAGCGTTCCTCTAATTTCAGGACCTAGACCTACTGTTTATATTGTCCAAACAGCATGCTCAGTTTGAATGTGTGGAGAGAGAAGTGCAAATAAAGTAGAGGAAAAGAGAGAACGGCTATAATTTTTAAAAGTAATAGGGTTTGGAATGTGGGTACTTTTAAGAATGGCCACGTCAACAAGCCTAATTTCCATTTTGACTTTTCAACTATACTATATTTTCACATTGGCCTTTAGGATGTTAAAAGACAAAAATGTCTTTATATAAGTTATACAATTACAAAATATTATTTTGTTTAAAAGACAATATTACCATTTTAGTTAACAATTGAAAATCAAATACTTTTTTTTATCTGTCTATTCCAACACAAATAAAAACTCTCTCAATTTTCATCAGCTTCAACCTCAAAATCTCTGAAATTTATCGAATGCTGAAGAATGAAATATTTTTTTTAATAGCATCACTTCGAATCAGTAAGGATATTTACGTATGTTTTATTTCGTTTTAGTTAAATTTTTATACGTTCTAAACAATTAAAACAATCGAAATTTTTTTATACATTTAACAGTCGGAACAGCTGATTGTTTTCAGGCTATTCCGCCAATTTTTTTTAATTTAGGTTGCCCCAATCGAGCCAAATTTTCGACTATGTAATGCTAATTTGTTTCTTCGATGACTTCGAATTAGATGAAAAAGATCAATGTGTATGGAGATACACTGTGATAAACATTGTGGTATTCCAATTTCCATAACGGAGAGTACAACATATGCGGGAATATACTATGATTTACAAAACAAGTTGAATGTCGATCCCTCTTAGTATGATATGGAACTGAAATTTCGATTCAAGGATGAATCATCCATTCTGATTCCACCTATGAAGGTTACTTGTGATGAAGAAGTGAATTATCTATTCGAATTGAACAAAATGTACACGACTCATCTTTTGGTAACTTTAGTGAAGAAGGATGTCGCCGAATGTGAACATGAAGATTCAGTTGGATGGGATCACAATGCCAATGATTTTTGGGACATAGTGGAGATAGAGCACGAGGATGATGTGGTTATTCACGAGCTAGTTGTTCCTAATCGTGATCTCACTGTTACACACAGAGTTCTATTGGTAGTTCACGACAACGAGAATGACAATGAATTTAGTAATGAGGATTTGATTGTTTTAACGTGTCAGAGACATGAGTGGGATGGGAGCGTAGGGGCTGAAATGAGTAGACCGTTATCTAATTTTTCGAGTGTGGTTCTCTATGATGAGAATTTGTATGTCGAACAACTGTATGAAATAAAGAAAGATTTGCAAGATGTTGTGCGTCGAATTGTACTGAAATACAACTTTGAATTCGAAGTTAAGAAATCAAACAAGTCATTATTGACGATTGTTTGCGTCGACAACAGTTGCCATTGGCATTTGTGATCGATGAAAATGGACACGAATGAATTCTTTGTAATTCGTAAGTATACACGGGAACATACTTGCGAAATGAAAATTCGTCGAAATGATCACAAGCAAGCTCGAGCATGATTTATTGGTCGACAGATAATCCATAAGTATCAGGACCCACGAACGATCTACGGACCTTCAGACTTCATTAACGACATCCGTCGAGAATATAGAGTGGTCATGAGCTACCAGAAGGCTTGAAAGGCCAAAGAATGTGCGTTGAAGAATTTAATGGGCTCGGTCGAGGAGAGTTATGCTAAATTGGTCAGGTATTGCCATAACATGGAAACAACTAATCCTGGGTCGGCATTTTTTATTGGGACGAAGGGTGAGAATTGCTTTAATTTTTTCTCCATGGCACTTGGACAATGTATTCGGGGATTTCGAAATACGATGCAATCCCTAATTCAAGTTGATGGTACAACTCTGAAAGCTAGATACGAAGGAAATTTAATTATTGTTATATGTCAAGATGCCAACATCCAAATT
>CAIGRN010119198.1:0-24671 GCA_903798345.1 Fraxinus anomala
TAGTATTTACTTTTTGGTACTTGTATACATTGAATTAATCTTATTAGACTACTTGTTATTTATATATTTTTAAATTATGTTACGTTAATTTGTAAAAGTCACGAATGAACATGTCATTTAGTTGTATTTATATAGTATTTTTGTAAATGTTAAAAAAATTAATTATGGTACGAAATCGAATCGAACAGAACTCGAACAATTTCATAATTATATTTGGACCCGACGATTCTATTTATTAAATACCCCGAAAATTTTGGATGTCCTGATGAGGGAAATAGGGAAATACTGTTGCATAATGTTATTTCTTCCTTCGAAACATATATAAAATTACATGTCAGCGTATATAAAAACCATAATTAGCAAAATATTGAAGAATACGGTCATCAATTTCCCAATTTCCTCTTAAAACAATCCGAAGAAATTGATCGAAAATTATCGAGAGATTTGGGATAAATCGGGGAAAATAAAAGTAACATCACATTAATACCGCAATCCCTATACTCTTTCTGTGGGAAGAAGAATGGCTGGGAAGCAAGTAATCGGCGACGGCGTACCGTCCAGCCTAGCCGGAATGTCCAAAAACCAGCTTTATGACATTATGTCTCAGATGAAGGTACGTTTCGGATTCATCACACACCAATTTTACTGCCTTTTTTACGTTTTTTTTTTTAAATTTTTAGAACTAATTGCTTAGGAGGGGGAAAATTTGAATTCTGGTTGTCCTCACTACAGGCACTGATAGAGCAGAACCAGCAACAGATTTTTAAATTGTGTTACGTTAATTTATAAAAGTCATGAATGGACATGTCATTTAGTTGTATTTATATAGTATTTTTGTAAATGTTAAAAAATTTAATTATGATAGGAAATCGAATCGAACTGAACTCGAATGATTTCATAATTATGTTTAGACCTAACGATTTTATTTATTAAATACTCGAAAATTTTGGAAGTGGGAAATAGGGAAATACTGTTGCATAATGTTATTTCTTCCTGCGAAACATATATAATTACATGTCAGCGTATATAAAAACCATAATTAGCAAAATATTGAAGAATACGGTAATCAATTTCCCAATTTCCTCTTAAAAACAATCCGAAGAAATTGATCGAAAATTATCGCGAGATTTGGGATAAATCGGGGAGAATAAAAGTAACATCACATTAATACCGCAATCCCTATACTCTTTCTGTGGGAAGAAGAATGGCTGGGAAGCAAGTAATCGGCGACGGCGTACCGTCCAGCCTAGCCGGAATGTCCAAAAACCAGCTTTACGACATTATGTCTCAGATGAAGGTACGTTTCGGATTCATCACACACCAATTTTACTGCCTTTTTTACGTTTTTTTTTTTTTTTAATTTTTAGAACTAATTGCTTAGGAGGGGGAAAAATTGAATTCTGGTTGTCCTCACTACAGGAACTGATAGAGCAGAACCAGCAACAGGCTAGGAAAATTCTCATTCAAAATCCGGCATTGACTAGGGCTCTTTTTCAGGTTTCTTTCTATCTTAGAGTTTTCTTTTGCAATTCCGTTTTCATATCTTGAATTTTATATTTGATGCCTCGGTTTCTTTTTCTGTTCTTTGCTTCTTGTTCTGTGAATTAGGGTTTTGTTTTGTTTTGTTTAAATTTTTTGAATTTTACAAAACTACCAAATAAATAGTTTCATATGCTCTATTTACTATAAAAGCAGGGTTCGCTGTTTATGGATCTGGTAGAAAATAACACAATTATTCCTCTACACCAAAGCATGTCAAAACACTTCATAAGCAGGGGGCAAATGAGAAGGTGATGAAAGGGGGAATCGTTCGCATAGAATGTGTACTCCAAAATTTGAACAATCCTATTCCTACACCCTCAGATAATGCTATACACATTATCTACACTGGTTTTCTTCATAATAATAATAATAATAATAATAATAATTCAACTGTGATACATGAGAGCATGTTAACATACTTCATTAGCAGGGGTAAAGGAGGGAAAGGATAGGGAAGAGGGTTACTTTTGTACTAGACTAGAGAAAGAACGTGGCTTGTATTGTCCTAACGAAATTTCTGGATATCTTTAGACCTTTAATTTCATTACTTTCCATTTGTAACTAATTGCCTCCTCACCTTCCTCTGTCTACCCTCTCTCTATCCAAACACACTGTAATTCTTGTCAGTCATTTTATTTCTGAAATGTTAAGTTCCATTTAATCATGCTCACTTGTTATTTAAAATTAGTTACTAGCATGACATGAAAAAGGGTGCAAAATCAGCTATTCTCTAACATCCATTTATCATCAAATTTACAATTTTGACTAATCTGGTGTTTGACATATTCCACATCCAGCACTTATCGCTTTAATATAATTTGGAGCTACTCTGACATACAGATATTTATCGTCTCATGATAAGTAAATTACAGTTGATTAAAATAATTTGGGATCATCTTGATGGCTGTGGACTTGAGCACGTCATTCCAATTTATTGATTGCACTTTTAATCGTCAACATTCAGTTCTATTTTTTTTTTTTCCGCACACACATCGACATAAGAATTTGGATATGACATATTGCGTTGATAAGTATTAGAGTTCACATTACGGATTGCTTTTTCAGCTGCTGACATATTTACTATATATCCTGTCTTTCATTAGGCTCAAATCATGCTTGGAATGGTGCAGCCCCCTCAAGAAGTATGTTATTTTCCATGCATATCCTTGATATTTATATTGCTGCATTGTAGTGTAATAATTTAGCTTCCGCTTTAGGTTCCAACCGTTTCATCAACGGCAGCACAAAATTCTCAGCCATCGCCACTGCCGACACAGCAGCCCAATATTAAGCCTACTTCATCATTTCCAGGTCAAATTGGTCAGAGCCAGACGAGAAAGCCACAGTCGAACCAAACTGTAATATCAGGAACATCTGTGTCTATTCCAACCCCAATCCCTCAACCCCAATCTATGCCATCACATCCCTTGCAATCAGTACAGCAGCCTATGGGACCTATTGGTGCCCAATCAACATCAATGTCACTGCCACAGTCCTCTCAAGTTCCTAACATCTCTCAACTACCTTATAATTCTGCTCCACAGCCACCATCTCATCTCCATGCCTCGATGCCCTCAGCCTCCAGTCAATCACAGCAGCCTACGCAGAATATGGGACCTCAATATCCACCTTTGCAACCACCACAGCAACCACCATTGCCGCCTCTACCAAGACCACAAATGTCAAGCTTCAGTCATCAAGTTCACCCTCAATTAGGGCAAAATATGGGTTTCCAACATCCTGGTGGACCACCGCTGCATCATTCACAACATGCATTTCATGTAAGCTAGAGAATGCAGTTAACTAGCTAAATGATTTATTTCTAATTTTGTGGCTATTTACAGGCCTGATTTTGCACTTTAATAAATATATTACTCGTTTCAGTCTGGAAACAAGCCTCCTGCTAGCATGGTGCCTTCATTTCCACTGGGGCAGCCTTCACTTCCAAGTCATTCTTTGACGCCGTCACTATACCAGGTATGCCTTTTGTATTGTATTCGGCTCAATGCAAATGCTAAAGTAGCTTTGAATATTCTCTTTCTGGATATATGACACTGAACTCCTTAATTTGGTCGATTCTGGTTGTTGGGAATTATGAACCTCTTACTTATACTAGTCTAAACAAATCAAAACTGTCTTCAAAAATTCAATGCAGTAATAGTTGCAAGTGTTTCACTATTCCATCTGCATAACACAGACGTCTGGGGATAAACCCTCATGTTGTATTCAGTTTTTAGCAAGACATTGATGTTCATTTTCTCAAGAACCAAGGACCAAGTAAAGCCTTTATCATTAGAAGGCCTTGAACTTCCTAACAGAAGTTTCTATGGGAAAGGTGAAGGGACATAAGGACAGATTGGGAAAAAAACGATTTGCATGAAAAGATGCCAAAGCTATCAAGGCTTGAAGCTCTAAAACCTGAAAAATGATAGAATGAATTGAGCAAATTTAGCATGCCTGATGATTTTTCAGCCTCTCTACCATCAAGATTACAGAATAAATGAAGATTCCTAGGAATAGGGACATTGATGAAATTTTAAAAAATAGAGATAGGGCATTAGAAAGAAAAGATAAGTCAAGCGGGTGAGAGTAGGCATTGACTTAATCATCTGCCTCCATACTGCAAACACACTACATAATCAATTTTGTCTTCTTTACCGAATTTGTTGTTCTGATATGGACTTCACATCCTCAGAAGCTTTTAATATTAGTTAGATAAGTGATGGTTGACCTTACCTGTTCTCTCAGAATTCAAAAATGAGTACTGTTTCATGGACCATTTTGATGGATAATTTCTTGTGTTCCTTCAAGATTCTATTGGTGTGCAAAATGCAAACTTGCTCAATCTTATGCTCTTCCAGGGTGGAGGTCCGCAATTAGGAATTGAATTCAGTCAATCTGGAAGCGCGAAGCAAACAGATAGAGGATCCCCATGGATTCCTGGTTTTCCTGAGAATACGACAGGAACACAGCTTCCGGGACCACTCATGTTCCCTGGTCAGATAAATCCCAGCAATCAGCCTCCTCGACCGCCATCAGTAAGTAGTAGTGATTTCTGGATTCATACACCAAGCTCCGAAAACAGAGTTTGGAGTTTTCCTCTCTGACTTACAATCTAAACTAAATTTGGTGGTGGTGCAGTTGAGTCCCGAGATGGAGAAGGCATTACTTCAGCAAGTTATGAGTCTCACTCCAGAACAGATTAATATGCTTCCCACTGAACAAAGGAATCAAATTCTTCAGTTGCAGCAAGCACTGCGTCAATGATAAGTTTTGCAGTTCATTTGTTCTCATTGTTGTCCCCTGATAGAAATTCGACCTCTAGCTGTTTATTTAGCCAGTCGCTTACATAATTTTTATGTTATTTTCCCTTTTTTGAGTTCAAGCTTTTTTAGGCTTTCTAGTCACGTGGGTCGAACTTCGCTCCTTTCTGTTGCAGTTATCGTTAATTGCATCCCGCTTTTTATTTTACACTTGTGGTGCTCATGAGGAAAAGAGTTGTACAACGATGAGGCAATTTTTTCTTTCCAACTTAAATTAAATCGAGTAGTTTATTTTTATACGTGTTATAAAAAGATTCTTCAATTGCTTATCATTTGTTCAAAGAGAGCTTTGTCATTCTTGCAGGTTTCAATATGGCTTACATTATTGTCCAATTTACCATTAACACATTTCATAAAGCTAGCTCTAAAGAAACCACAATTTGAAATGAAATAAATACATTTGGTTCATCAAATGTTAGAAGTACAAACATGAAATCACAAGGAAATATGACAAATCTATACCAAGATTTTACAGGAGTTGTGCTACAATAGAAATAATTAAACTAAGAGCCATAACTGAAGGTCGATGCAGGTCAAAAGTTGCCACCGGCTATGGCTGCTTATCGTCGATGATTAAATTGACGGTCCTTCACATTTTGGCACGTGCATGAAAGACATTCTAATCTTCACTTTTTGGCAACATTCTTAAACTGAAGTTTTCTGAAGAAATAAACTATACCCGCATTGTGAACCAAAATGACCTTCACAATCGATTTCTTCCTTCAGTTAGATAACTCGGAATCTCCATCATCTTCCCAGTCGTCTTCATCTTCACTTCCACCATGAAGCTTCATCTTCACTTTGCATACGAAATAGAATAGCATTCAGTTCGTACACTCGGCAAGTTTAGTATGGTTATTTCTCTATGAAGTATCACAAGTATAATATACATTCTCTTGTTTTTTAATAGTGAATTAAACCCTATGAGTGATCATGATCAGAAATGTTCCGAATGATTAAAAACAGCAAGTACAAAAGAAAACGTAGTAACTCACTTGGTTTGAATTCCAGAGCTTGGTTCTCTCCGAATCTTTAGAATCACCCTAACGATCAACACGTCAGTCAGTTAGAAGATGTCATAAAAATTTGTTGAGTCAGCTAAAACCGGTTTGGGTATCACAAAGCTCCTTAAAACAGCAGGGACGGCACATGATAAAAGGTTAGAGTTTTGGCTAAATAAATTATCACTGCATGATTAATCAACAAAATCACGAAACACCACTATCTCAAGTCATTTTTTCTTTGAAATAAATCGTGCAGAGGATGACCGCTTACTATTTGTTGCTTTATTTGCTCTACGGTATTCTCCAGTTCAGATATGTGCTGACTGAGAGCCTACACAGTAATGTCACAGATTTGATGTTACATTGAGCACTTTTGCACCAAATTTTGGTGAAATTTGGTGTTTTGATGTTGCCATTGGAGTTGCTCTAATGTCATCAAACAAACGTCTACGCCTGATGAAGTGCCAACCAAAGGAAAAATATTTTCCGAATTTTCCATTGTTGCTGTTTCTGTTGATGTAGTGATTAATTTTATTTTCTTCACTTATCAGTAGTTAATCAAATGAGTCAAAGTAGAACTCATAGACCCCTTTTTTGGGTGCATGTGACAAGTTAAAATTTTTCGGTTGACATTAACATTTATATAAATTTCTCCTTATTTTTCTAGATGCTTTTGAATGTTTGAAAGCTACGATCAATTATATAGTTGAATCATCGAACTTATGATCTTCCAATTATTTATTTGCTAACTTTTTGCTGCTAATTATCGCAAAATGGATAGGATCTTTTTCTTGTTACAATTTATTCCTTCACTAAATTTCCTGTACTGAAATGCTTCTGACATCAACAAGAGCAAGCTAGAAAGGAGAGACGAGTTTGATAAGATGCTTGAAGAGAATCGCAAAAGGGTAGAAATATCGAATAAGAGAAGTTCTGGAGTTCCAGATAAAAGAGGCAGAACTACTGTGAGAGTTGAACTGATTCAAAGACAAAATGAAAAATACAAAGAAATGTTATAACAATTATATTTTTTTTGGCAATGGCAATTATCCTTTTATTTGTATTGTTATGTATGCAATGACAATTATCCTTTTGTAGCTATTATTATAGGCTTCTTGTTAATTTCTTTATTTTTGTTATTTTTCTTGTGCATTCTTTATTATATTTATTAATGAGAAAAGTTACTAAGTTATAGTAGTGGGTTCTGAAAGTCCAATGGTTGCTAGCAAGTCGAAAACAAATTTTGACCATTCTGTTATGATTATCAGCAACCAAAAAAAAGACTTTTACCGACCATATATCATTACATTGGTTGCTGAAGAGTTTCACCGACGGTGAATTAGCAACCATCACGTGACCACATTTTTTGGTTGCTAAAGGTCTTCAGCAACCAAGAAATAGCTTTTACCAGACCAATGTTTATGGTCACTGGAGCATTTTTTTGTAGTGAACAAACAAAAAAGAAATAAATTATGAAATATTAATTATGGAATCAATGGTTTGGTAACGCATTTAAGTGCTTATAAGTTGTTGTTCGTATGAAATGTGTGGATAATAAGTAGATAGTAAATTGTAGATCGTGCAAAATGTGTGGTAGCCTTTAGGGCATTATTCCGAACATCATCGAGCTCCATAACATGTATATAATGAGTCCGACTATTTATTTTGTTACCTTTCCTTTTGAACGTGAATATGAGGAAAAAAATTCTATTATATGGACTATCTCGAGGAACATGACGCATGTGTCTTTCTTCAATATGAAATTTCATTGTATTTTATAGGTCTTGATTTTATCTCTTCATGAAATATATATATATATATATATTACCTAGCAAATTCGATAAATACATAAATTTTAATTCTATCAGGCCAGGGAAGTAAATTGTGACGCAATATAGCATGTTATGAGCATGTTTTAATTTATAAATATAGTTGAAAAATAAAAACAACACATAATATTCTCTCTCACACAGCTTGAAATTGAAAATTTTATTTCTTAAAAACATAATTATTATGTTTCTGCTTCAGACCTTATCCTTTAGGTCAACGACTGTTCCATTTGGCAAGGAATCTCCTAAGTCATTTGGAAAAAAGAAAGAAAGAAATAACTAATAAGGAACAGCTATCAATTATTTTGAAATGACAAATCAAGTTTTATGAAGCAATATTATCCTTTAGGATTATTGAACCTAGTTGATTGGAGCTTGACTGACAGAAGACACATCTCAACTCTTCCCATACCTATATTCTATAATTTGTCGAATTCACATCTACTACGTATTACTCACACCAGTGATGGAGCCACAAAATATAGGTAGGGGGCGAACCACCACTCCCATTACCCCTCCTTCTGCCCCAGACTCACACGTACCATATTTGATACTAACTCTTACTCTATGTGCCGTGTAATAGTTTCTTAATATATAGAGAAATCCATTTACTATTGTCTTGTCAACGATACTAAAGAGAATTCTCAACATTCACACTCATGAGAATGATTAATCTTGAAAGTCCGATGCTCCTTCTACTCATGCTCATTCCCTTGCATACATGATCCTCAAATTAATAACAACATTCAATAATAAAACAATAACAAACTCAACATAAAATAGGTCGACTGAAGCACGAAAATCCGTCCTTAAACAACGTCCACAATGTGACAATTAACGAAGTGCAGGTCCATAACTAAGGTGCACCCCTAATAGCAAGTAACATAGAAAAATCACAAACTAAAAATGTAGAGAGAGAGAGAGAGCCGACAAAGAGCATCTTTATTACATGGGTTTGTGGAAAGATGTATTATAAGTTTCAGTAACCTAATTAAAAATAGAGGAGAAAAGAGAGAATCCCAAAAACAACAACTGGACAAGTACTTAGTTTAATTAATAACTAACTAGTCTAACAGTGTATCTCCCGGAGAAGAATACGGGTGCACTGCTCGTGCTGTAGTCCCTGCCTCCCTACAGGGTGTCAGCGCCACCCACGCATCTTTTCTTTTGCCCACACTCCACCACCACCCAACAACCCTAAATTTTCAATCACGTTACATTTATATCAAGTTTGATATCATGTAGGTTGGCAGATTTTTGTACATTAATTTTAACAATACTTTTTTTAATCAATTCACAAATTTCTTGTACATAGAGATGAAGTCAACAGGAAATGTACAAAAAGCATAATTCCTAAATTTTATGTAAGTAATGTATGCATGTATAACTAACTAATTACACCCACATTATTCCATCTCAAATGCTACCATTTTATTGTATACATTGGGAAATCAGATGCATGAAAGATGGTGACTTTAGGTGGTTTGGAGTATACACATTTAATTTAAGTATTCAATGTTAAAGGAAACATATATTTTTTGCTTATTTTTTTTCATAAAATTGGCCTTTTAATATGGAAATTAACGTACAAGCGAGCAATCGATGCATCTAAATATGGAATGGGCTATTAGATTCTAAAATTAATATTCTCAAATAAACTATCATTTTGTAAGGCATGTTAAAGTGTATAATTCCACATCGATAACATATAAAAAGTATTAATGAATATATAAATATTTGAGTTGCTTCTTTTATTAAGGTTGACATTTTAAGATATAACTTCAAATCTTAATATATTCAACATGCTTTCACCATATAGGTCGGATACACGTACTATTTTCTTAATGGGTGTGGATGGAACTTATTTTCAGAACCTTTATCTTTTTTCTTGAATTTATACAAGTCAAATAGCACATCCAACTAAAGAAACCAGCTTTTTGTAATGCTAAACCAGCTCCTTTTGTTTATTTAATTAGACAAGATAAAGATGCTTAATCTCTTTTCTTTATTAATCAATTGATTTTAAAGGGTCAACAAGTTCACGACCAAACAAAAGATAGAAGTTAGGGGGAAAAATTCACACCACATACACGAAGCAATAATGGAATCAATTTTGCTACATGTACATTGTAGTTGATATTAAGTTTGATATTATTTGACACGATGACAAGCATGGCCATTAATTTAAACAACACTACTTCAAATTATTGGCCAGATTTTTGATATAGAAGAGATGTCAAACGTGATTTACAAAAACAATATGCATAGATTAATTCTAATGAAATACGAGGGTTTGTCTATTTCATAATGGGATTGATCCAAAATGAATAGTAGTTGAAATGAATTCTCGACTTAAATGTAGATAATAAAGAATATGATTCCGTCTCTTATCTAAACTATAGCTTCACGAAAATAATAAGAAAAATGAAATATTCGGGGAGTGCGAAAAGTGTATGATGCTAAAGAGAGAGAGAATTCTTGGAGAAAATAAAGGGTGCATCGTACATCAATACCCAGGTGGGGTGAGGGACCAGTTACAAGTAGAAGAAGATAATGTTCAAAGAATAGACCCGAGAAACGTGGGGGTAATGACACGTATCATGTGAGCCCTACCCTTTTAAATGGAAGAAGATAGGAAGAGGATGGTGATGGTGGTGGTGGTGCATGTGGGGGTCTTGGAAAAATTCAAATTTGTTCCCTATGTCTTACACTTACACACATGTTTCTGCATCTTAAATCACAACCCAATTTAATTGTTACAGCTGTTTGTCTACATTTAATTTATCTCGAATTTAGGATGCGTCAAAGTTTTAGATGAGATAGTGCACTAATTTTATGAGTTGCGATTTGTGCTATTTATACCTAGATATGGTATATATTAAGGTAGTTCACAAATTTGCATCCTTCGACTAGGAGATTTAGCATAGATTTGTTGTGTACTTTCTTCGGTTGTTCATGCTATTTTTTTCTTCATTCAATGAAGTTTTTGTTTAAGAAAGAAAATTTTTACAGTCACTTACTTTTTGCAAGGACTTTCACATATTAGAATTTTAATCAATAATTTTGAAAAAATCGATTTGGATATCAACCTAGAAAATAAAGTATCGAAGGTGGAAGGATTGAATCGAGGACCAACATGTGAAAAATATGTTAAAAGGTAAAGAAATAAAATATTGAGGTGAACTGGGCAATTTTTGTGTACATGCAAGTACTTGTATTGTTTTAAATTGTTTTGAATTTTCTGGTTTTCTAAAACATTGTTTTCAATGATGAATGAATTTGGCCTTCCAAGATTATTGAAGATGCAATATAAATAAATATTTCTTTTCTTTTCATTTTTTTTTTTTTTTATGAATAGGTTTTAAATATCACCCCCAATATCATACCCTTAGTGGACATGATTAAAAAAAAAAAGAAAAGCCGTTCAAACCCTTATGTGCTAATTAATATTTATGAATTGTGGAATATTACACTTATTATCATTAGTACGTATTGAATCGTGAACGATCAATCTTGGAATCCAACTATATGGTTAAAGTTTTAACAAAATGTTTTCATTTGCTTGCTTGAACTTTTTAAACGTCAAAACTTATTAAGGAGAGGAACTTGTAATCTTATATTTTCATTATCATTTTACATATTAAGCAGCATGCGATTTCATTCCTAGCAACCTGAACCAAGAACCGCTAAGAGTGAAAATTTTTGCCTTAACATACAGCATAATCAATATTCCATGCAAATATTGGTGAACAATATTTAGAGGCCAACAATTTATCTTGTCAAGATCTTATTACACACAAATACGAAACCTTAACCAATTAATGCAAAGAACAAAACTATATGTGTCACGCGTTAGACTAAACAAAACCCTCCATTGATTGAGACTTTGTGATAGATACAGACAAAGAGAAGTTGAATTTTCTTGACATGAATATAAAACCAATAATACCATTGTGCTGAGGTAGATAGTTAGATACATACATACATACATACATACATACATACATACATACACCGTCTTTACCAAAATCAAACCCTAACTAGCTAATCCAATAATAACCCTCTGAAATCTACGAACTCTGAAAACCCTCAAAGAAAATCTTAGTAAAAAGCCGTCAAGTGTTTTGTGAAAGTGGTGAGATGGAGAAATCAGGTGGGTGACACCCAAATTTCCTCTTCTTTTTTTCTTTATGGTGAAGACTATGAGTACCTGATTCACTAAACAAGGCAAAAAAAATACCAAGAAAGTAAGAGAAAGGAGAGACACAGAGAAAGCCCAAAGTCCACTAATCAATCTTTTTAAATCATTACACCCTTTATTGTACTCAATTTCTTGGCCTCTCTGTAAAAGTTCATCTTTTGGTGTAATATAAGTAAGCAATAGTGCTAGAATTTGAAGGGAAATTATGGATCCAGTAACAGCTTCAACACATGGTCATTCACTTCCACCTCCTTTCCATACAAGGGATTTCAATTTGCAGCAGCAATTCCATCATCAGGGCCATAATTCTGAAGATGAGCAGAGTGAAACCAGTGGCCTAAACATGGGACAGAAGCGAAATCGCGATGAAGGCAAGAATGAAATGAACATGAACGCAGGTGAGAGCGAAGAGGGCGGCTCCATGGGAATGGGAGGAGAGATGACAAGACGGCCTAGAGGAAGACCGGCTGGATCCAAGAACAAGGCCAAGCCACCAATCATCATCACACGTGATAGCGCTAATGCGCTAAGAACCCATGTCATGGAAATTTCAGATGGATGTGATATCATGGAGAGTGTTGCAAACTTTGCTCGGAGGCGCCAAAGAGGTGTGTGTATTATGAGTGGAAATGGCAATGTAACTAATGTAACCCTAAGGCAACCGGCTGCTCCTGGTGCAGTCGTGACACTACATGGAAGATTCGAGATCTTGTCACTGGCCGGATCATTTCTGCCACCACCTGCTCCTCCTGCAGCTACCGGGTTGACCATATATTTAGCCGGTGGACAAGGCCAGGTGGTGGGAGGCAGCGTTGTGGGTGCGCTTTTGGCATCAGGGCCAATTATAGTGATGGCAGCCTCATTCAGCAATGCTGCATATGAAAGGCTCCCACTTGAAGATGAAGAGAATCCAATCAATCCAGTGCAAGGGGGTTCACTTGGATCTCCCCCAGGGGGTGTTGGAGGGCAACAACAGCAGCAGCAACTATTATCTGATCCTTCTTTATTTCAAGGGATGCCACCAAATCTTCTCAACTCCATTCAGATGCCTAATGAGGCCTATTGGGCGACTGGGCGACAGCCATTTTAGCCAATTCAATCAAACTCATAGAAGGGTAACTCCCTTGAATTCAACTTGTTTCATTTCAACTCATCAAGATTTCCTAGCTAAAAACTCTTAGGCAGTTGCATTTGGTTTGTTTTTGGTTCCTTTATTTTCAATTACTATTATCAGTAAATTCCTCTTATATCTTTCCAGTTAGGCTTTTTCATTCCAGTTTGATGATTATCAGATATTGATATTAATGATTGTAATTTGATTAAACTAGTTTGTAAAAATTTGTTTCTTGATGAGCTTATGAATTTTTAATCTCAATTCATTATAAAAACAATAAAACCTCTTATTATCATTGTTTTTATCTAACTAGTGACAACTGCTGTTCATACCATCGATTGAATAAAAATACAACCCAATCTCATTCATCACAGCCGTTGATGAATAGCATTACTCATAGAAGAAGGGATTCATTTAAAGCCATTGACAGTTTCAATGTGAGTTTGGAAAAACAATTTACGAGATACAATGAGGTATGGGTTTGATCCATATGCAGTTAATTCCCAGCATTTTTAGGGGTGTAGATACTGGTATACACGTGCACAATTGTTAAGAAAGCTCCTTTTCGAGGCAAAGTGTGAGACTCAGACTGTAAAGGCAACAACGAGGACAAATTAACTTGAGCGTTATTTACGGATTCTTGGAATTGAGTTTTTCTTTTTGCAAATGGGAGGGAGAGAGATAGAGAGTCCAAATTTATATACTTATATCAGATTCTTTGAACTGAAGCAAAACCTCCTTCATATACGCCATGCACATTGTAGCCTTTTCTTGAAACAACCCATGTACTTTTTAAGATTCAGTTATCCATTCTTGGGGAAGTTAGACTCATGGAATTGACTAAGCGTTTTATTCGAACAAATATACAACCAATAAATGGTTTTGTGTTTATTACCAGGTCATCTCATTCAAAACCCCAATTATGACTTGCCTTCTCTCTCACTTCACACCCCAGAACGCACCATTCTTATACAATTCTTATACAGATAAATGCGTTTGCTTTTTCTCTTGGGATGAACATTTGTCTACTCCATTTGGATAGGAAATTCGATTTTATTAAGATGTCTATTTATATCAGTGTTTGTAATTTTCAATACTTATATTAATGTCATGTCGATATTAAATCTGTACGTGTGAATTTTATGATCAGTTATTATTAAGAAATAAAAAGAACTGTTAGAAAAATAACAATTTAAGAAACATTTTTTTCTAGCTTTATTGCTCGAGCATTCTTGATCCTACAATTTTTTTATACATTGAGGTATTGAATAAACCTTATTTCTCTCCTCAAACTTTTTATAGATCAGTACACCCATTAATTGGATGTTTCTTGAATTTCTTGATCTGTTTATTTCCCAACGGTTTTTTCCTTTATTATTATTATTATTATTTTTTTTTTTTTTGGAGTTAATATTAATGAAAGAGTTGACATATTTTAGATGAAATTATAGTTTAGTGGTTGGTGTTGTACAGTATTACGTAGTTAATTGATTTAAAGTATTTTTATATAATAGGTTGGATAGTATTGAAGAAATGATGTGTGAAATATTTTTCTATTATTCATGTTTAGTCCAAACATTGAAATTACACTATTTTTTCTTTGAAAAGAAAATAATCATCTATTTTCGTCTTTTTAGTTACAAATTTGTATATCCAAAACTGTGCATTTTGATTTTTTCCCCTCTATGCCAGCACTTTGTCGTCATTTGGTGGTAACCTCAACTTTACTTTAAAAGTGTTACTAATGCAAAAGGTTGGTCACACACAAGGGTTTTGTCATTAGAGTTAGATGAAACTCTAGTTTATGAAGTCCCAAGTCCTTGTATATCTTAGCAAAATGGTATTACAAAGAGGAGTAACAGAGCCTTGGAGAAATACTCAATGATATTCTATACAGTTCTATGTTACCTACTAACACGTGAGGTGAGACCATTTTCATTGGATGTCACATTTAAATATCGTCTCAAATTTACATGTTGAATTATGGAAGGGTATTAAATCAAATCTTGCGATCTTGGAATGTGATACAATAGAAATAGAGATAAAACACCTTAATCAATAACTCATTGATTTTGAATTCGAAATGTCTAGAATATGATAGAATAATTTGGACAATTTCTAACGTCATGTCATTTTTCATTCAATATCAAAGCTATTGAGTATAATCTTTTCTTATGACTTAAATAGAAAACAAACCTAGCAAGACTTTAGCCGCCTGGTGGCCACTTTTTAAGAAAAACATTATTTTAAATAGTGATTTTTTGGATAATGTATGGTTAAAATGTATGAATAATTTTTTGATTTACGTGTAAAATATTTTATTGCGTGAATGTGTGGTTAAAAATGAGTATATAAAAAAAATAGTTATGAGAGAATTGAAAATAAGAAAACTAATGGAAAGCAATTAAAATAATATTAGTCATGTTCCCTTGTCTAGCATTTGATCCTCCATTTTGGCTAAAAATTGATGCTTAAATCCATCTGTTGATCTCAAAAAATTGAAGCCAACAGATGCCACGGGCATAGCGCTATGGTAAAATTAGATGGTTCTTACGAAATATCTAAGGTTCAAATCTACTACAGCTGGAAAATAATATTTATGTTGTAAGGTATATGTTTGTGGAGACAAAGTCATGGTGCGCTCTATCACCCCTCCAATATCTTGTCCACACATCGTGAAGAAGGGTTCATAGGGAAGAGAATCACTTCCCGAATATTCAACCCAATTGTTTATAAGTTATGACCGCATCCGATTTATTCGGGTGGTGAACTAAGGGGAGGCCGCAACTCCTTAAGATTAGTCGGACGAAACTTAAAAACCTGAGTCATATTAAAAAAAAAAAAAAGAATTTGAAGCTAATCCCTTGTCTCCTCTTTGTCAAACCACAATTCTATTGTATTTTTATGATCAACGGAGCACCTTAAGAGCTATTTTACGGTGAAAATGAGAATAAAGAAAAAATTTGGTCAAGACAAGAAAGAGACTCGTCCTTAACCACCAAAGATAAGAGCTGAGTGCTAGCGATGACTTTGTGAAGGGATTGCCACCAAGTAAAAGCAAGAGGGTGAATAGCAAGAATTTAGTTTTTTTTTTTTTTTTCGTCCTTTCCTTTTGACTAGATATTCCACACCTATGGATTTTTTAATCTTCTTACTTTCCTTGAGCACATGTCGTCTCATCATTTGAGAATTCATAATAGATTTTGATTATAGGTTGTTATATTTGGGAAGTGGCATTTCTCAAAGGCTAGGTTGATACTTTAATTAAATTCTTCGAATCATCTTATCTATTTGCGACGAGATACTTGAAAATTTCCTTGTATCTTTGATTGACACATATTGTTGGAATCTAATTAATCTCAAGCATAATGGGCTTGACCTTTCGTTGCTAGGTTCAACCCTTCTCCTATTGGGACTCGGCCTATCAAGCCAACTTCTTGTCTTCGGCAAAAAGTGAGTCTGGTGGCTTTGTCCCATTTCGACCCATGATGTAGTGAGCTCATAGATTCGCCTTTGGGAAGGGACTCTGACCAAGCCTAGTTTGGTTCCATTTGTAGTAAAATCATTATGGTGCCACTAGATTTCTTTCTCCCTAACCTTGCGTCCACATGGGACTTTAATGTGCCCCGTGAAATCATGTAGTAACACCTCCAATCAAATCCTCTTGCCCAGCAATGTTATCTTTAACTAGCCATGGGATCCTCCAATTTTGGGTGTTGAAATTGTTCCATGAATTTGTCCGCCAAATATTAGTATGCATCAGAATATACGGTGTTTAGCCAAGGGTCATCCAACTCAAAAAGGTAAATAAAGAGTGTTTTCTTGACAAGAGAGTTAGTATTGAGTAAACGTATAGTGTACGTGCTACATAGTGTGGTCGATCTATGAATGAAAAGTCTTTGGACCAGTCCACTCCAAGCTTGCAGTCTGAATATGATATCTCCTAGCCCAATTTAAATATGGCTCTATTTTGGGCCTAGACTTTGAACGAAGGGAAGAGTTCACAAATCAAGTTTTAAGTTTCACCAATACAAAAATCAGGTTTCAAGTTTAAAAAATGCAAAACTCAGGTATTTAGTTAATTAATTAAAAATAATTATTATTTAAATATTATAAATTCACAATTATACAGTTAATGGTCATATAGACATAATTATATATCACAATTTATTCATGGTCACATATTATCAAATTAATTAATCATAAATTATTTTGAGGTCACAATTCAAAAAATTTATAGGTCACAGTTTACTTCATTGGTGACGAATCAAAAAAATTATAGGTCACGAATTTTTAATTAGTCACAAATTAAAAAAATTATAGATCACTGTTTATCTATCGATCATATATTTTCAAATTTGTTGGTCATAAATTATCGAATTTTAAGGTCACAGTTTAATAGTTAGCCACAGAAAACTAAATAGTTGGTCACATACACCCAAACACATGTCTCCCGATCCTAATCCTCCACCAATACTGGTCATAAATCGACCAAATAGTTGGTCACAGACACTCTTCGTCTCATCCCTGTCGTTGTCGCCACCTCCACCGCCACAACCACCACCAACAATAACACCAACAACACACCATCACCCAAACCACCTCCGTCGCCGCTTACACAACACGATCAACATTGTCGCCCCCGTCACAACACCACCACAACCACCGCTTCAATAATAACAAAAAAAAAACCATCACCGCCTGCACCACAATACAAAAAAAACCACCACCACCGTCGTCGAACCCGCCACAACACCACCACAACAACCGCCACAACAATAACAAAAAACGACAACCACCACACGGGCCACCATTATCTCACAGACCATCACCACCACACGGACCACCATCACCGCCACACGGATCGCTACCACATATCTACTGTACCGCCGTCAAACACCACTACCAACCACCTCACCATCGTCGCTGTCACAACAACGATCGTGAACCACACCCAAACCTCTGCCATCAACCACCACAAATCACAACTCCACAAATCTGTGCGAAGAAATTAAACTAAGAAAAAAAAACTGATTCCCACCAACTCTGCCTCACACCAGCACCAGCACCACCACCCCTTCTCTTCTCCTACTCGATCTGCAGCGTCAGCGACGACGGGGGGTTATGGTGTGATGTCGGCCGGAGCAGCTCTTTCATCGCCAATTGCTGGGGTTTGAAGGGGAAGAGGAGGGGAGGCACGAGGGAGAGGGAGAGGGAGAGGGGATGTAGTAGAGAGTGATAAATTATGGTTATTAATTAGGGTTTTAATATATTACCTGAGTTTTGAATAAATAAATTTTAGACTTGATTTTTAAAAAGCAATCTTTAAACACTTGGATTTATGTAATTTCCACTTGAACGATTGTATGGTTTCTGTGATGGGCTGGTCTGCATGAATCAAAGGGCCTTTCTCTATATATTGTAAATGAAAGATGTGCTAATTCGATCAATAATTTGCACCCTCTGTGTGCACACACAAGAGAGTGTCTCTATGCCACATAAACTTACACCTTCATACAATATCGCCAAATATAAACAAGCATATGCCTTATCATTTTTCTATTTGGGACAAAAAAATTTTAGCTTTCCCTTCCAATACTTCCCAACTTCAATTGGATATTTTGAGTTTTAATTTCTCATTCATCGGAACATCACTTTAAGTATGGCAATATGCTATATTAATATTCTCACGGAAAAAAATACGAATTTACTTTAATCATCCACAAATAAGAAGTGGATCCCCTCAAAATTATACTAGATCTAGCCATTTCCAACCTAAGTCACTTAAGTTTATTGTCCAAAATAATCGCTGAAAATCATTTACTTAGGTATTTATGTCACCTAGACATTTCTGAACCCCCATATTAATTATCCACCTCATTTTTTATGAGTGATGAAGTCACTTAGAGCCGAACGTCAAAATTAACCATTACAATAAGTTTATAGGTATTTATGTCACCTAACATTCTATACATCATGGACCCCATATTAATTATCCGTGTCATTTTTACTTATAAATGTTTTACATGCAATGAAGTCACCTAAGATTTAAGATCCAATTAACCGAATCATTTTCCAAGGTCTTCGTTCGCCTAACATTCTCAAATATTGTTTTGCTTTTCAATTGGGATATAAAGCAAGACTAGGTATCTCCATGGAATTTATCGCATAATTCACAATTTATATCACATTTAACCTAATTTATTCTTGGAAATCGTTGGGAATGTTTACCATATATTCTTTATCTCTTTAAAAGAAGTTCGATTTAGCATCCACTTTCGAGATGACTTTGCCTAAATGTTATTCCTACTCATTAAATCTTCCCCTTATCCCCACAAATTAGCATCAGACAGAGAATTAGTGGAACCTTTTGACCATTTGATTTGTAAATCATTAAATATAAATCCACATGATAAGGATTAGCAAGTAGAAGTGAGAATAATTAAGTATTGATTTTTGAATCATTATATTTGAAGAAATTGAGCTTTTATTCATTGGTTTTGGATATTAAGGTGAATTCTAAAAAAATATTAAACAATAATCACTATGTAAGGATTTGTATTACATTTCTTGATGAGGTCGACTTTTAAAATTAGAACTGAAAAATTCGATATGTATCAAAGTCAAAAAAAGCCTTAATGAACAATTTGATTCAAGTCAAAAAAAGTCTTAATGAACAATTTGATTCGTATAAAGCTCAAACAATTACTTATACTTTAAGCTTATTATTTCAAATGTATCAACGTCTAGCGAAGACATTAAGGATAAAAATCCTACCTTTTTTTATTCCTTTTAACAAGGTTTGTCTTTTAAGATAAAGCTCTAAAACTGACAACAAAGGCCAAAAATCTCAAATGAGAAAATCTGGTAGTAAAATAATCCGATTCCTAGTTCTCGGAAAGCCCCCTCCCAATGGCCCTAAGTGCTCAAACCAACCTTTGTGATGTCACTAAACGAAATTCTGAGGGCAATTTCATCTAAAACTCAAACAACCATTTAGATTTTGAGATTGTTGTTCTCAAACAAGTCTTCATCTTGTGAGAGTATAATAATAATAAAATTAAGCATCGTTCAAAAAAATAATAATAATCAACATATAATGATCTGTATTAATTCTCTAACGAGATTGATCTTTTAAAATAAAATTTCGAGACTCAACCATGCGATCATAATTTCTATCTTTGCACACGCGTGCAAGTGCTTAATTAATCAGAAACGCATACAATTAGTTATATAGTTATAAAATAGGGAAGAGTCAGCAGTCAAAGTTTTAATCAATTGTGCATTGAAAAAAATTGATTGGTTTCGTTAGTCACAACCACAATATCAATACATGTTTTTCATTAATGGTTGTTACTTATGCATAAACAAATATACACAAACACAAGCGTGAACAAATGGATTAAATCCATCAATGATCACCTAATTTTATATTTAATATTATCATGACCACTTAATTTAATTTTGTTTCATCATGATCATCCAATTTTATATTTAGTGGCACTGTAGCTACTCAATTTAATTTTGTTTCACTATGATCATCCAATTTCTTTTCACCATTTTCATTAATTTTAGAAGGTGTAAAACTGTAACTTTTTATTATATATATAAAATAATTTAAAACAAAAAACAAAAAAAAAAGTTTTTTAAAATTTTAAAATAAGTTTTTATTTTATTAAGGACTTTTTATTAAATAACTTTTTATTATTTTATTTTATTTTTCTAAGTAACTCTTTTAAAAAAATGTTTTCATTTATTTTAAAAACATTTTTTTTAAAATAAGATTTTATTTTATTTTATTTTTCTAAGTACTTTTTTTTAAAATAAGTTTTTATTTTATTTTATTTTTTTAAGTAACATTTTTTTAGAAAAATAATTTTTTTTTTTTAGTAACATTTTTCTAAATAAGTTTTTATTTAATTTTTTTTAAAATTTATTTTTTATATATAATGCAAGTTACAATTTTACCTCTTTTAAAATTAATGAAAATTGTGAAAAGTAGATGGATGGTCATGAAGAAATATTATATAAAATTAGGTAGTCATGATGAAACATTATTTGAAATTAGATAATCATCGTGAAATAAATAAAATCAAATTGATGAACATGTTGACACTAAATATAAAATTGAATAGCTATAGTAAAATAAAATCAAATGAATGCCCGTAGTGACATCAAACATAAAGTTGTGTGATAATTGGTAGATTTAACCCTGAACAAGTAGATATTATCAATGATAGAAGAATCATAAAATAGACAACAGTCCATAAAGGATGTCCATATGCTTTATAAAATGGGGAACATTGACAAGTGGCATATAAAATGACCAGTGAATGATTGTGGATCCATAACTCTCTTTTTTCCCATAGAACTTGCAATGAAATAAAAAGGAAAAGGAAATTCAAAAGAAGTCCCAAAAATGAAAACACAAAGAAAAAGAAATTTGTGCATGCTTTAGTAGGTATTGAGACATTATCATAAATGGTCATGGTTTCAACTCTTTAATCACCATGAACTTTCATCTCACACGACTCGTATGATTTTCACTAAAAAAATGTTCACAATAAGTGATCATACTTTTCGAGAGCAAATAGGCAAACTACGGGTATGTTTTTTTTTTTTTTCATTTTGATTACTTCAACAAAGAGCTAGACATGGCGAATCAAAAACTTTAGAGGTGATCAAATCTTATTCTTGTATTTTTCGAATGCACGACATTTTTGATTCAACGAATCAACATATGAATCATAGAACCAAATTGCACTATCAGAACAAGGCTTCGTCGGATTGAACTGAATACAGCAGTCGATAATTTTCTTACTCGTCTTTCGCTATTAATTCAATTGTATCGAGCGATCTTACACAGCATGAGAGCACACCACTTAACCCGAGAAAAATCAGTCTTCTATTATGAGTAGTTATCATCGAATCTTTTACTTGCAAGACTCATATTCAAAAAATTGTCGACTCGCTCAAGTATTGAGGATGCAATTAGAGTTGTCACATTCAGTTCAACAACGGAAATGTACAAAAGGCTGCAGATGGGAGTTAGAATTCCATTAGAGATTTCTAAGATAAGCAATTTTATTCCCATGAGCATCTTTCTTACATTTCATATTTTGTCCCTTTTGCATTCTCATCACGCACTACATGCTTTCCCCACTAGTCTTTTTTCTTCCTTTATTGGCCGTTACAAAAGCCATGAAATTTTCATAATTTTATAAACAAAAACCTTCACGGAACCCATGCACTCAACCTCCATTATTGTTCTTATCTGTGATATGATTAATTGATGACCAATTCCCACTTCGAGTAACAAAATTTCTATATTAGACACAATCCCACTAATATTTTGTGCCCAATATTGCAGTAAAAAAAATGGTAGAAGTAGAACAAAATCCTCCAATGCTTGATCTATCCCCAAAATGGCCTAAAAACACCTTGCACTCAACACTTTCAGAGCTTAAATTGCAATGGCAAATGTCGATTCCGTTGGTGGCAATGAATTTCACGTGGTTCGCCAAAATAGCAATCACCACCGCATTTCTGGGACGGCTTGGCGAGCTTCCATTGGCCGGTGGGACCCTCGGTTTCACCTTCGCTAATGTGACAGGTTTTTCTGTATTGAATGGGCTCTGTGGTGCAATGGAACCTATATGTGGGCAGGCCTTTGGTGCTAAGAATTTTAAGCTCCTTCATAAGACACTTGTTATGGCTACTTCTTTATTACTAGCAGCATCAATTCCAATTGCTTTCTTGTGGCTAAATGTTGATAAAATACTTATTCACTTTGGCCAACAAGAAGATATTTCGATTACTGCTAAGAATTATCTGATTTATCTCCTCCCTAATTTGGTTATAACTGCATTATTATATCCTCTAAAGGCATATTTGAGTACACAGAACATAACAGTACCAATCATGTTGAGCTCAGCAATGGCAGTAGCATTGCACATACCGCTTACCTTGTTACTTTCAAAGGCAAAAGGCCTCGAGGGAGTTTCGATGGCAGTGTGGATAACTGACCTTTTAATTGTGATATTGCTCGTTTTGTACGTGTTGGTAGCAGAGCGTAGAAAGGGCGGGAAATGGAAGGACGGGGGCTGGTGGGAGCATGGGATTAACGACTGGACGAGGTTGCTCAAGTTATCAGCGCCATGTTGCCTAACAACCTGTCTCGAATGGTGGTGTATCGAGATATTAGTCCTGCTAACTGGGCGCCTGCAGAATGCGAAACAAGCAGTAGGAGTGCTGGCAATTGTGTTGAATTTCGACTACTTGCTGTACTCTGTGATGCTTTCTCTAGCAACTTGTGCATCAATTCGAGTGTCAAATGAACTAGGTACAGTTGGACCACGTCCTCGAAAAACTCGAGTTAGAGACAATAAAGTTTAATTATTTGAATATTGTCTTCTAATACACACGCTCGGCACATTCTTTTTTACCATTAATGACTGACATGTGCACAAATTTTATAAATCAGTAGCGTTAGGATTTGTGTTCACCTGACTTAAATTTTGGCTTCAATAGGTGCAAACCATGCTGGATTGGCCTATCGGTCAGCATCCATCTCTCTATGCATTAGCATAGTGTGCGGCTTTATTGGTGGCTCAACAATGGTGGCAGCCAGAGGCGGCTGGGGACGATTATTTAGCCATGATAAGGGGATCATAAAAACTGTAAAGAAGACAATGCTGCTAATGGCTTTAGTAGAAGTCGTTAATTTTCCCTTAGCCGTTTGTGGAGGCATAGTGCGTGGAACAGCCCGACCGTGGTTGGCCATGTACGCTAATCTCTGCGGGTTTTATATGCTGGCTCTGCCTTTAGGAGTGATTTTAGCCTTCAAAATCCTTCTCGGGTTGGGGGGATTGTTGATGGGGTTCTTGGCAGGTATGGTTTCTTGCTTGATTCTGTTGCTGGTGTTTGTTGCGAGAATCAGCTGGTGTGAAGAAGCTGAGAAGGCACAGAGACTCAGTGGCCACGAGCAAGAACTAGTGGTTAATAAAACTGAAGATCATAAGAGTTTGGCAATAGTTGATAGTACTGTTTTATTTTCAGAACAGGACGCCAATTAATTTTGCAGCATGACACAGAGGTATATATTCTCTGTGATTAATTTGTAAATATAATAGAAGTTAAGTTCTGCATAATTCTGCTATTTCTATCAAGAATACGACAACTAATAACCAGTTATAACACAAATGGTCGAACTTTAACCCGTGTTTCTATTTGGTTACCGAGCTTCTAATTGTTCTGATTAGTCACCCAACTCCACCTTATGTTACCAGAATACTATGGAAGGAGGAGCACCCTTAGCACTTAGGATCCACATGTTTGTTGTAATGACTAAACATATACAAACTCTCAGGTGTCACGAGGACAAATTGGCTCTTATGAACATCCCTGAATGCTGGAGATATAGCCATCAAAGTCCTTGAGGGATTAATTCCTAAGTACGAGGGCATTACCTCTGTTGTTCATGCTCGTTACTCCTATCATATTCGGCCAACTTCATGAGAAGCTCATAAACTATAAGTCTTGGATTTTTTTTGTTGATATCCAATAAATCTCAGGGCAGCAATGTTTTATCGTTTAAATTATATTCATAGGCTCCGGCCGAGGATTGAATTAAGTGGTAATTACATAAAACGAGGTGTT
>CAIGRN010119201.1:0-17507 GCA_903798345.1 Fraxinus anomala
CATACACAAAATGGTTTAGCGGAGTCATTTATTAAACGACTACAACTTACTGCTAGACCATTACTTATGAAAACAAAATTCTCAACTTCTACTCTGGGTCATACCATATTATATGCTCCGTTATTGGTTCGTATCAGACCAACTGCATATTATCAATATTCACATTTACAACAAAATTTTAGTCATAACCTAATATTTCCACTACATGTTTTTTGTTGTGCTGTTCAAATCCCTATTTCACCCCACTACGGACCAAAATGGGTCTTCAACGAAGACTTGAGATTTATATAGGTTTTGATTCACACTCTATTATTAGGTATCTTGAACCTTTAACGCGTGATTTATTTACTGCACATTTTACAGATTGTTATTTTGATGAAATGACTTTCCCAATTTTGGAATAGGAAAAATTATATCATGATAAATAAGGTAAAATGTATTGGAATGAAACAACTATATCTCACTTTGATCTCCGCAGCTATCAATGTGAGCAATATGTTGAAAAATTCATTTATTTGCAAAGAGTTACAAATTAATTACCAAATGTATTTGCTGACACAAGAAAAGTGACAAAATCATATATACCAGCAGAAAATATTTCAACAAAAATTGATGTCCCTGCAGGATAATTTGCTTGTAGCAAATGAATCTCAAATACGCCAGAAGCGTGGTCGACTAGTTGGTTCAAAAGACTCTTTACCTCGAAAATGAAAAGTACAAGAGAAAAATCAACTAAAAACTTCAGAAAAAGTAACATTATAAAAGATTGATCAATCAAAGATAGAAAATATGGTTCCTAAATAATCACAAGTATCCAAAAATAATGAGATTTCAATAAATTATATGTTATCTCATAACTTATGGAAGCGAAATAATGTTGTTATAGGCAATATTTTTGCATTTAACGTGGCTCTTGATATTATGCAAAATGAGGGTTCTGAACCACTGTCTGTTAAAAACTGTCATATGGAAGTGATTGACCAAAGTGAAGTCATACAAACGTAATTGAATTCTTTAGAGAAACGGAAAGTGTTTGGACATATAATTCGAACACCTGAAAATGTAATCCATATTGGATACAAATGAGTTTTTGTACGAAAGGAAAATGAAAATAATGAAATTACAAGATACAAAGTATGACTTATCTCACAAAAACCATGAATTGATTATGAGAAAATATATTCTCCAGTAATTGATATCATCACTTTTAGATTCTTAATTAGTTTGACTGTATCACAAATGCTCGATATGCGCCTTATGGATGTAGTGACTGCATATTTGTATGGTTCACTTGATAGTAACAAATTTATGAAGACTTAAAGTACGAGAAACAAATTATACATGTCCGATAACCATGTTTACAATTAAATTGCAAAGATCATTATATGGATTGAAACAATTCGGACGCATGTAGTATAACCGACTCAACTAATATTTGTTGAAAGAATGCTATAAAAATGAAAATGTTTGCCCATGTGTTTTCATAAAGAAAAGAAATATTGAATTTACAATTGTGAAAATTTATGTTGATGACTTAAATTTAAAATTTAATTGGAATTTTTGAAGAGTTCAACAAAATTGTAAATTATTTGAAAAATAAATTTGAGATGAAAGATTTGGGAAAAATCAAATTTGTCTCGGATTGCAGATTGAACATTTATCAAAATGATTATTTGTTCATCAACCTACATATACAGAAAAAGTCTTAAAACTCTTTTATATAGATAATGCACACCCATTGACATCACCTATGGTAATTCGATAACTTGATTTGAAAAATAATCATTTTCGTCCACTTGAAGATGGAGAAAAGGTTCTTCAATGTGAAGTAGCATATCTTAGTGCAATTTGAGTATTAACTTATCTTGTAAACTGTGTTCGACCCGACGTAGCTTTTTCTAGCAAGATATATCTACACCAATACAAAAACATTTGAATGGTGTTAAACATATTTTCATTACTTAAAGGTTACTATTTAATTGAAATTTTTGAAGATCCGTGAAGCAATCCTTGACGGCAACTTATTTACACATGATTGAACAACCATATCATGGAGATCCGTGAAGCAATCGTTGACGGCAATTTTCTCAAATCATTCTGAAATTATTGCATCCATGAAATATGTCGAGAATGTGTATGGTTGTGGAACATGACCCATCATATCTAAATATCATGCGGATTAATTTCAATAAAAGATAGTACAACAATTTTGTATGAAAATAATGTTGTTTGTATTGCACAACTCAAAGGAGGTTATTTCAAAGGTTGTAGAACATGACCCATCATATCTAAGTATCATGCGGATTAATTTCAACAAAAGATAGTTCAACAATTTTGTATGAAGATAATGTTGCTTGTATTGTCCAACTCAAAGGAGGTTATATCAAAAGTGACATGACGAAATATATTTCTTCAAAATTCTTTCATACACATGAGTTTTAGAAGAATTGCGACATCGATATTCAACAAATTCGTTCAGTGATAATGTGACTGATTATTTACAAAAACACTGTCAATATCTACATTCAAGAATTTGGTTCACAAGATTAGAATGCGTCGACTGAAAGGTTTTCAGTGATCAACATCACTGGGGGTAGCTATACTCTTTTTCTTTCGCTTAGGTTTTATCAAACTGGATTTTCCTAGCAATGTTTTAATGAAGCAATATTTATCTTTAATACTCTAAAATAACAGTGCCATTTTTCCTTCGTTTGATTTTTTTTTTGTTCCATTGAGTTTTTATGAAACAAAGTTTTAACGAGATAGATATTTTGTAATATGTCATTCAATGGGGAGTGTCGTAAAATGGTAAGTTTATTAATGACAATTGTAATCTTGCAACACTAAAAATTATTACCATTGTATCCATAATCTTGCCATATAAATATAAGATTTTGGTTCTTATTATAATATAAATAAGTCTATTGACTTTAGTTCTCTCTTCTCTTTTTCCATCTTTTCATAACATATATACAATTTTAACTTTAAAAAAGAACAATTCCCTGCGTATTGTTCACTGGCACCATACAAGTGCTAAGTTGTCAGTACGTGTATGGTACATTTTTTTTTGTTTGTTTTTAAAAAAATAATTAAATCCTGCCATATGTTTATTTTTGATAAAAACCTATGAAAGTTTTATGTACTTGTAGTATGATTGTTTTAAATTTTTAAAAAGGATGAGTGTATTCAATATATATATTTTTTAAGTCTATAAAAGTTTAGAGACATTCAATAGAGACTTTTTATAAATTTTTAAAGGTCTCAACTTATTGAATCAAGGCTATTTAAAAAGATTTAAAAATCACGGGATGTTAAAATGTTGATGACTTTTATAAAGGTCTTTAAGGTATTAACTTTTAAGCATACAATAAAAAAATAGAATTTCACATTTTATCTCACATTTACTCACAAGATTTTGAGAGGCCTTCACAAAAATGAACGTTTTTANTTTATCTCACATTTACTCACAAGATTTTGAGAGGCCTTCACAAAAATGAACGTTTTTAATATTTTTTATGTTCTTACAACATTTCTTTTTCCTCTTCTTTTTTACGAAGCCATGGTCATTATACTAGATTCATGATTAAAAAATTAATATTTTTCTCCCTCTTCTATTGATCATATTCGTAATTCGAAAATTTCTTCGTAATATTTTTTTCTCTTCTTTTTTATCCAAGAGACCCTTTGTTTAAAAATAATATCAGAGATTCTCTATTTAAAGATAATATTATTGACACACACTCAAATTCTTGACAACATCAAAGATCTCTCTTCACGTTTCTAAAATATCACTGACTTCTTTTTTATTTATAGTTGGAGAATCTAAACACCCCTTATATGACAGGGCTGTTTTGCGTTCTCTGTGATGTTGTCGAGATTTTTCTTCCCTAACCAGTAAATACATATTTTATGCAATTTCGGATATGAAAACACACAAATTTTTCATCATCTTTTATGTATCATATATATCTTTTTTTAGACATCAATAACCGATCAATTTAAATATGGTTTAAAAAATTTAAGAAATAGAATATTGAAATATGTAACTTATTAAATATATTTATTTTAAAGAATATAAAGTCTCTTAAAACTTATTTTAAAAAATTAATTATATGAAATGGAAAATATGATATATTTTAATGCTCGCTTGAATATGCTCTAAAAGATTTGTAACGACTAGATTTTTCAAAATCATAAATATGATTATATGTGTTCGATTCAAACCTTACAAGGGTTGTATTTCTTGTCTATCCTAATTTTGTCTAAATCCAATGTTTGACCATCGTGAGGAAGATTTGAAGATTTGCAATTGGAAAAATAGTCTAATTTAAAAATATATGGTCGCACATTCTAATTTTGACCTTTTTTTTAGGAATAAATCATATTCATATATTATTAGTCGACTTTTATCCTTCTTGCTTCTCTTGTTGCTTGATACGTAGAAAAAGGAGGAAGGCTTCAAGCACGATCTTGATGGTCATAGACCAAATAATTAGTATAATATATTGTTTCCTTCGCCTACCTAGATATGAAGCAAATGTTCAAAAAACAACGGGCTTAATTATCCCTATGGCTTAGTCAAATCTTTTTATGTCTTTCATTAACCTTGACCTGTGACTTCCGTGATGAATCAAGATAAGGGAGCTCCTCCCCAGGTATATTTATATTTATACATTATGCATCCTACTTTATTGAGCAAGAACATGCATGGCTAAGCTTAAAAAGTTTACTTTTAAGTAATTTTCCTTGTAAGGAACAATGTAAGTTTTAAATTAGAGGAAGTTTGAATTAAGTAAGTTAATTATTGTCATTAAATAAAATTTATTTTTGAAAGAAGCAGGATTTTTAACTTATATAACAAAAATTAATTTTTCAAAAACATTTTAAGATATGTTATTTAAAAGTAATTTTGCTTCCCGTTTGGCCCTATTTTCTAAAACTTTTTTTTTTTCTTCAAATTCATTTTCAACCACATATTTCACGAGATCCATAAATTTTATCAAATTTCTTGTCACACATGTAACTTTTTCATTAAAATATACTAAAAAAACTGATATTTAGCTAAACTAAATGAGAGCTTTATCTTTTATTATTATCTTTAAACATAATATATTCATTGATTGATACTATTTGGTGATTGATAGTTCATGCATGTTTGAAAATTATTTTTTTATAATTAATTTTAATCAAACTTACTTTTCATTTATATATTTTGTAAGATTTATAACTATCATCACTTAGCCTTTGTTTGATCCCATATTTTCAAAACTCACTTTTAATCACACATTTAATAGAATTTACAAATTTTATTAATTTGTTTAAGATACATTTCAACACATTTTATATAAATCTACTAAAAATCTGATTTTTAGCTAAATTAAATAGAAGTTTATTATTCACATATTTTGTAAGAATCGTAGTGTATAATGGATACAAATATATGTACATGGCCATACGTCAAGCATGATTCATGTATAATTACTTAAATTTTAATTTGCTCGTTTGATCTTCATTATTTTTAAAATATTATTTTTTTTATTTTTAATCACATATTTTTAATTAAAATAACATTACATGCAAACTCAAAATTTTTTCTTAATTTTTAATCATACATTCCACAACAAATCATTATTCAAAAATGTATTAAAAAAAAAAAAAAAAGGGTCTCAAACGTGCTCTTTATGGATTATTACATACATCGGCTTAAAATTTGGGCTTGAATTCATGATTTTGTTTTGTGTACCGTGGTTTGACTATTGACCAACGGAATGTACGTTGCGCACAGACCCAGCTGGCAATGTACTACCAAAAATAGAAAAAGAAACCTAATGGACTTCCCAATTTTTTATTTTTTAAATAATACTCATTTATAACAAAATACAAATATGTTCTGACACGTTTTAAATTTGCCAAGGCCTGAAAATTGCACCTATAATTTTGAAGTATGGCTGTGGTATATTTGCAAATGGCACCAGAAATCAATCAAGCTCTCTCACCAGATCAAGATGTGAGAATCCAATTACCAATGTTCGACTCTTCCTTTTTCATACCGTAGAAATTATAAGGGGCCTCACTACTTAGGGATGTCAATGGGCCAAGCCGAACCGGCTCGGCCCATACAAGCACGAGCTCGGCTCGTGCTCGGGCTAGGGCTCGTTACTCGTGGTTCACGATCCGAGCTCAGCTCGGCTCGTGAGTTTGTCCAAAATTTTTTTTTTTAACTATACAGACCTTTAAAAAAAAAAATAAAATTTTGACGAGCCGCTCTTCAAAAACGAGCCGAGCAGGCTCGGCTCACCTAACGAGCCCAGCCTGCTCTGCTCTGCTCGGGCTCTAGCTCGTCTTTTTGATGAGACCGAGCGGCTCGTGGCTCGTAAAAAACGAGCCGAGCCGACGAGCCGCTCGACTCGTTTGCCACCTCTGCCACTACCTCAAACCTAATCAGAGACTAATTTTCTTTACTCGACCACCCCCAATTATCCGATTAAGCGGAAAATTCCTGTGTCACAAGGGGTTGGTAAAATCGTCATCTTTTAGTCGAAGGTGCAAAACAACTAACTTGTAGGATGGCCAAGGGTTCAAAGTGTAAACCTGGTGAATTCATATATTCATGCGCATGGGTGGATATTAGGGGGTAGGACCGGGCTCCCATATTCATATCTATACATTTTTTTTTATCTATTTTTTTTTTACTGGTTTTTGTCCCTTTTAGTATTATAATTATATACTGCAAAGTGGTGAATGATTAATTATTGTGTTTAAATTTTAATTGTCAGGTTGAAATTAAAAAGAAAAACAACGTATTTTTATGATTATGAAATTAATAGGGAAATAACATTAAAAAGTGAAAAATCATCGTAAATAATATTTTAACGGTCATTTTAATATTCACCAACATAACATGAACATAAAAAAATATTGGTCGGATGGACTGTAAAGAAAAATGCAAAATTACTTTTTTTCTTTGAAGGAGTATGATTGATTTTAAAAATGATTTTCCTTTTTAACCTTTTTTTATTATAATTACATATAATAATGAATAAATAAATAAATATAAGGAACTTGTAAAATTTTAACATTTTCATTAAATTTTATGATACTATTTGTGGGTTGATTTTATATTAATAATGTTGTTACTTGTTGAATCAATTGCAATTTTATTCTACACTTGACATTTTAAGGCATTCATTATATATATATATATAATATTTAGACTCATACTCCACACCTTAACTTTGCTAGTTGGTTGAATTGCATACTACACAATAAGGAAGTGCTTAATTCGTTATCACGTCAAATTTTTTCGTTTATTTTTTAATTACCATTGATAATATCTTATACTCGAATGAAATTATTGAATCGGAATTGCCGTACTGGAATATGGCATATATAAGTTTTAACATATTGATTTTTTATTTTTATTTTTAATTTCAGCTCTATCTGACTAAAATTTCGAATCCATCCTTGTTTATGCTACATTATTGATATGGCTTATGTAATTCTTTTCCCGTCAATGAATGTTAATTTTCAGAGTATTACATATTGAATAAGAAAGTTAGGCTTTTAGTCATTAAAATACTAAAGACGTATGTTTGGAATAAAATTACATAAATTTTCCGAAGAATTTTTGCATGTAAAATATTAGTGAGGCAAAGAAAGTGAGACGACCAAAGTCTAAATTTCAAGACAACAAAGAGTGGTTTAGTCTTATACTAGAATATAATTGCTAGACGTTAGAAAATTTAAGAGTTTGCTTCAATACGAAGGTATATGAAATCCCGAAGTTAATATATTTGTAGAGTTTCTGTCTTTGTTTCATGTGTTGTAAATAAAGACATCATTTTTATCCCATGAAAAAGAGGGAAACGATTAAACAGAAAAGAGAATATTAATGAGAAAGAAATATTGATCTTCTTTTAAAGTTGGTAATAAACCGCGACTCTAAAAATAGTAGAATTGATCGGCACATTACAAGAAATGGTTGGGTTCATGAACCTCATTACTAATGGTTACCGATTAATTTTCCCTTGATTGACTACTCCTTGTACTTGAGGATGGAATTATTCTATAATACTTCAATGTTTCTAGTAAAAATGTTGTGTATCTTTTCAATTGTATTAAGTTAAAAAAATGGGTTTTTTGATAATTTACACCGTTCTTGTGTAATTGTAAATTAATTTGTTTATTTTCACGGATTTTTTCATTTCTTTTTTCAGTTTTGTACTATTTTATGATAGAACTATTCCTAGATGTCAATATCGAATTAGTTAGACGAGTATAATAATAACAATTTCTGCACAAAATCAAATACCACCTTCTCTTAGGACAAACATTATAAAAGTCTATCACAATTCATAGGAAATGAGACAGTGACATCCCATATAAGTAATTTTCTATCAGTGCTCATCCAACAACTAATAATGACATTTTTAATTTTTTTTTTCCGGAACAACGAACAACCAAATTAAATTTTCTTAAAATTCCTTAAAATTTTCTTGTGCCTAACCTTCGATTGGTCTTTTCTCGGTTCTCATTGGATAAAATGGAAATAACCAATAAAGAAATAATATTTGGAAAATCAAATTTGAGAATAATTTTAGTTTCTCAAATAAAGTAGATCTCATAAATAGAAATAGAGAGTAAATAATTAAAAAAAAAAACCTCCCCAAATTGGTGAAATCCGACGTTTTAACAGTCGGATCCAAGTAGATCCACCAGCAGACACAGAGAGAGCGTAGCACAGTCACTCTATTTGTATTCACTTCTTGATCTACAACCCCTACGCTCCTCCCCTATCCCGTCTAAACCCTCGTCCGATCCCGTAACGGAAATGCCAAATTTTGCTTAGGTATTAATCGGAGCATGTAAAAAGGGTTTTCCAAATTTTATCCAAAATTTAGATCTCAGTGTTATTGCGTGAAGGAAAATAATTGAGGAGAAATGTTGACCAAGTTCGAGACAAAGAGCAATAGAGTAAAGGGATTGAGTTTTCACAGCAAGAGGCCATGGATCTTGGCGAGTTTACACAGCGGTGTGATTCAGTTGTGGGATTATCGTATGGGCACTCTCATCGATCGCTTTGATGAGCACGATGGACCCGTCCGCGGCGTCCATTTTCACAAGTCTCAACCCCTTTTTGTATCTGGAGGTTTGATTTGTATTTATTTTTATCTGGTTTTGTAAATTTAACTGTTGGCACCTTGATCTCTGCTTGATTTTGTGTTATTGTGTGTATTTTGGATACTTTAGGGTGATTTAGTCTGGATGTGCTGGTTTGTGTGGCAGTTGATGTTTGATCCTTGAACTTTTTGACCCGGAATCATATTATGAAAGTCTGTTACCGTTTAGCATTTGGTGATCTATACTTGCTGTATATTATTATATTATAATTGAATTCGAGTTCTGGCATTTGGTTGCAAGTATTTGTAATCTACTAATGCACAAGTGATGTGAGCAAGTAAACTGATTACCTTCCCAAGGTTGCGAGTATTAATTTTTATTTCCATTTACCTAGTGACCTGACAATGTGCCCCGTTTCTTTGGAACTTGGTAGGATATGCTTTTTAACCAGTATTACAGTGTAACTGAATTTGGATACGAGATTTGCTATTCAACTAATGAGACTTGGGTTAAATTGCACATTTTGATTAATGTTCTTTAGTTTATTATGTAAAGGATGCCCCCATTGTAGATAATCCAAATTTAATTATGATGGTTTTACCTTATAATAATTTGGGGTGTTTTGTTGAATTGGTGGATCTAGTATTGGGGTTAATTATTTTCTGTTGTTTGGTGGCTAATGGCTATGGAATGCAGTGCTGGATACCTTTAAGTTGGATTTTCTTCATCAGGCTAGGCTGGAGAATCTTGACCCCTGAAACATTGACTAGTGTGTTATTGTAATAAAAACTAGCCAAAGTTTGACTTTTTTTTCTTATATAACTATGGAATGATGGGAGCTAAGTCAAATTGAATCAAGGAAATGGTCTATTCAGTTTTCTTCAACTTGTTATTCCTTGATCTATAACTGAAAAAGATCTATTTTATGGCTGTTCCTTTCGTTCGTCTAAAGAGTTTTTGCTTATTATATTGGACCAGCTATGTTCTGTGAGATTGTTTTGACTGGTTTTTTTTGGGATTTATCATCAAGTACATGTTTTCTGGTTTATACTGATACTGGTTTTTGCAGGAGATGATTATAAGATCAAGGTTTGGAATTACAAGTTGCATAGGTGTTTGTTTACTCTACTTGGACATCTTGATTATATCCGAACTGTTCATTTTCATCATGAGTGTCCCTGGATCGTCAGTGCTAGTGATGATCAGACAATCAGGATATGGAACTGGCAATCACGCACTTGCATTTCTGTTTTGACGGGGCACAATCATTATGTGATGTGTGCCTCCTTTCATCCAAAAGAAGATTTGGTTGTTTCAGCCTCTTTGGATCAGACTGTTCGTGTTTGGGATATTGGTGCGTTGAGGAAGAAAACTGTTTCTCCTGCTGATGACATCCTACGACTAGGTCAGATGAACACAGATTTCTTTGGTGGAGTTGATGCTGTTGTGAAGTATGTTCTAGAAGGCCATGATCGAGGTGTTAACTGGGCTTCATTTCATCCAACACTCCCATTGATTGTCTCTGGAGCTGATGACCGCCAAGTGAAAATCTGGCGCATGAATGGTATACAAAGCTTTCTCTTTGATTATGTTTGCCTCAAGGCACTTCCCGGCATGATATTTTTATTTTTTTCTGCTTTAAGTCACTCAGCAATATCATTTTTCCAGAGTTACTTAATATGTTCTAGAAAATAAGAGATTCTAGATGTTGTTGTTGTTGTTATTATTATTATTATTATTATTATTATTATTATTATGTAATTTTGGATTTCAATGATGATAGCAAAACCCTTTATTTTGACAGTTTGGCACTAGGTATTGAGTACAATAATCTCTCCTTTAGTTATGATAATTAAGAAAACCTTTCTTTTGGTTTTCCATACCACCCATGCAAGCATTTTCTGTCAAATATGTTATAGTTTGTTGTATTTTGCAACTTTATCTCTGTTATTTGTTCTTATCACTTGTGTGTCAACTTGAAGTTGCATGGGAGAATATTTATTTTTTCAATTTAGTACACTCGTATATATTGACAGACAATTTAATGAGTGATAGAGGCTAAAAGTGGAATATTTAAAATTAGGTGATGAAATTAGCTGAAGTTGCAGTCAATCAAACTAATGACTAATAGAAAGGAGGTTATTCTAACATTGTACTAGCTGTTAGGAATATCAACTTCCATGGGGAGATTTCTTGAATTGATTTTGTTTCTCACACTCTTGAACATATGAGTATGTGAACTTCCTTTTTAGGGAGATTCTTATTAATTAATCTTGCATGAATTCAATCTAACCATTATAGGATATTTATTTTAGAGGACTAATAGTTTTTTGAGTATTGAATTGTTTCTAACTGATTTCTATGTTCTCAGATACAAAGGCTTGGGAAGTGGACACGTTGAGAGGGCACACGAATAATGTGTCATGTGTTTTGTTCCATGCAAGACAGGATATCATCGTGTCAAATTCAGAAGATAAAAGTATTCGAGTTTGGGATGCTACTAAAAGAACTGGTCTGCAGGCTTTCCGCAGGGAGCATGACAGGTTATGGATCCTTTCAGCTCATCCTGAGATGAATCTTCTTGCTGCTGGTCACGACAATGGCATGATAGTGTTCAAGTTGGAGAGGGAGCGTCCTGCTTTCTCTGTTAGTGGCGATTCTGTGTTTTATGTCAAAGACCGATTTCTGCGTGTTTATGAGTATTCAATTCAGAAAGATACTCAATTGATACCAATTCGCCGGCCTGGTTCTAATGGTTTGAATCAAGGGCCTCGAACTCTTTCGTACAGCCCTACTGAGAATGCTGTTTTGGTCTGCTCAGACATGGATGGGGGATCATATGAACTCCATATTTTACCCAAAGATAGTTATGGTAGAGGCGATGCAGTTCAAGAGGCAAAAAGAGGTAGTGGGGGATCGGCTCTGTTTGTTGCTCGAAATAGGTTTGCTGTGCTCGAGAGTAGCAACCAAGTCTCAGTTAAGAACCTGAAAAATGAGATTGTCAAGAAGAGCGTTCTTCCTCTTGCTGTTGATGCAATATTTTATGCGGGCACTGGAAACTTGCTATGCAGGGCTGAGGACAGAGTTGTCCTTTTTGACCTACAACAGAGGATTGTTCTTGGGGATCTTCAAACTTCTTTCATTAGGTATGTTGTTTGGTCACAGGACATGGAGAGTGTTGCTTTGCTGAGTAAACATTCAATAGTCATTGCTGATAAGAAGCTTGCACACCGCTTCACCCTTCGCGAGACAATCCGTGTCAAGAGTGGAGCATGGGATGACAATGGTGTATTCATTTATACGACACTTACACATATTAAGTACTGCCTTCCTAATGGGGACAGTGGGATTATAAAGACGCTGGATGTCCCAATGTACATCACGAAAATCTTTGGCAGCACGATATTTTGCTTGGACCGAGATGGGAAAATTCTTCCCATCGTTGTCAATTCGACTGAATATGTTTTTAAGCTATCCCTGCTTAGGAAGAGATACGACAAGGTTATGAGCATGATTAGGAACTCAGAACTCTGTGGGCAAGCCATGATTGCTTATCTACAGCAGAAGGGCTTTCCACAAGTCGCCCTTTATTTTGTGAAGGATGAAAGGACTCGCTTCAACTTGGCGCTTGAAAGTGGGAACATCGAAAAAGCACTTGAATCTGCTAAAAAGATTGATGAGAAAGATCACTGGTATAGACTAGGGGTTGAGGCCCTTCGCCAGGGTAATGCTGGGATTGTTGAATATGCTTACCAGAGAACCAAGAATTTCTCGAGACTATCCTTCCATTATCTGATAACTGGAAATTTGGACAAGTTGTCGAAAATGGTGAAAATTGCCGAGGTCAAGAATGATGTGATGGGACAGTTCCATGACTCTTTATACATTGGTGATGTCGGTGAGCGTGTTAAGATTTTGGAGAATGCCGGTCATTTGCCCCTTGCATACCTCACAGCCTCACTCCATGGGCTCCATGACACTGCTCAGCGTCTAGCAGCTGAACTGGGGGAGAGTGTTCCTTCTTTGCCCAAGGGGAGGAGAGCTTCTCTTTTGATACCCCCAAGGCCTGTCTTGTGTGCTGGAGACTGGCCTTTGTTGATGATCAGTAAAGGGATTTTTGAGGGTGGTCTTGACGAAACAGTCAAAGATGCACATGAGGAATATGAAGAGGCTGCAGATGCTGATTGGGGTGAGGCTTTGGATATTGGTGAGGTCGAGAACTTGCAGAATGGAGATATTAGTATGGTACTGGAGGAAGAGAATGCAGAGGAAGAAAACGAGGAGGGAGGATGGGATCTTGAGGATCTGGATTTACCTCCTGAAACACCAAAGACTGCTGCAACTGCTCCTTCTTCTGTATTTATTCCTCCCACTCCAGGTATGCCAGTAAGTCAAATTTGGGTGCAAAAATCATCACTTGCTGCTGAACACGCAGCTGCTGGCAACTTTGACACAGCAATTCGTTTATTGAGCCGACAATTAGGGATAAGAAACTTCTCTCCTTTGAAGTCATTATTTCAGGATATTCACATGGGCAGTCACACTTATTTACGTGCCTTTTCATCGGCCCCAGTGATCTCGGTGGCAGTTGAGAGGGGTTGGAGTGAGTCAGCAAGTCCCAATGTGCGGGGCCCCCCTGCACTTGTGTTTAATTTTTCTCAACTGGAAAAGAAGCTCAAGGCCGGTTACAAGGCAACAACTGCGGGAAAATTTTCTGAAGCACTTGGACATTTCCTGGCTATTCTTCACACGATTCCCTTGATCGTGGTCGAAACAAGAAGGGAAGTGGATGAAGTTAAGGAGTTGATTATCATTGTAAAGGAGTATGTACTGGGTTTGCAGATGGAACTCAAGAGGAGGGAATTGAAGGACAATCCGGTTCGTCAGCAGGAACTGGCTGCATATTTTACCCACTGTAAACTTCAGACTCCGCACTTGAGACTAGCATTATTGAATGCAATGACTGTTTGCTACAAGGCACAGAATCTAAGCACTGCAGCCACCTTTGCTAGGCGACTTCTGGAAACCAATCCTACGGCTGAAAACCAAGAAAAATTGGCCCGCCAAATTCTACATGTGGCTGAGAAGAATATGAAGGATGCCATCGATCTCAATTATGACTTCAGAAATCCTTTCGTAGTGTGTGGAGCCACCTACATCCCAATATACCGGGGCCAAAGGGACGTAACGTGCCCATACTGCAGTTCACATTTTGTTCCATCCCAACAAGGGCAGCTTTGCACTGTTTGTAACCTTGCAGAGGTAGGATCTGATGCATCTGGCTTACTGTGTTCTCCTACACAGATTAGATGATTTAGCGACATTCTTTTAATGACTTGTTAATTCGTGTGTTTTCACTGGCGAAACTGGTTAAGTTCGTTGGCGGGTGCCGGCTCGATAAACAAACAGATAGGAGCAGTAGAAGTAGAAGACACAAGGTTTTCATATGGATTATATCTTTGATCTGTTTTTGCACTCAGTTTTTCTTCAATCCCCACTCCTGTTTTGAAAATTACAGTTTCATTTGTAATATTTTTTAACTCTTGCCATTCTTATGAAATTGTATACCTGCTTGAAATATCAACTTTATTGCCTGTTTTTACCAGGGGTGCCTACCCAAACTTTTGTTCTTTATTTCAAGTTTTATACGAATTTAGAAGTGTGTATAGCATGTTTGGTTGGTTGATATTAACAAAAGTACGATTATTTTCAACTATTTCTTTTTCTCTAACATATTTAAATTTTTTTTTCCCCATAACGGACTACATAAAGTGAAACTTGTTTGGCGCCAAATCAAGAGCTTGTTTGCTGAATAAATTGGAAGGAGGTCGCACAACGGCGTTTAATCTTTATTTATTTATTAACAAAAGTTGATGATTGTCGTGAAACATGAACTACGCTTCATTTTGCTTCCATTTCTTCTTCAGCTGGTAGATCCTCACATCGCAAGCCCGTGATCACGGCAAATTCTTCTAATTCCGAATCTGGAGATATTTCCATGAAAGATGAACTATGCCTCATTTTGCTTTCGACACATAATCATCCTTGTTGGGAAAATTTAATTTGTCACATGGGTTTACATATATAATTAAGGGGAAAAAAAAAAATTCATATTTCAGGACTTAAGTTTAAGCCAATTCAATTTTGAGAGAACAAATTTACATTTTCAAAACTCGGCTAATAATTAAATTATATTAATTAAATAAATAATTATATATAAAATAATTCCATTCTCTTTCCAGTTCAGGCCACAATCACCATCCTTGCCACCATTCTCTCTTATAGTCGCCAACATCCACTCTCACAGTTACTGACATCTAAATAACTTTGTTGAAAAAAAGATAGAATCTATAGAGATCATCAACAACTAAGTATCTTCTTTAGCGACGAAGCTGATCGTCACTCAAATAATAGAGAGAGGGAGAAATATAGCGACCTTTGAGAAACATTGACGGAGCATCGCAGGCGAATGATCATCTTCTTCAGCGACAACTGAGTATTGCTGGTGTAATTTAAATCTATTTTTAAAATTAAAAAATAGCATTTGATGTAATTTACAGAATACTCACCGGATCAAATAACTTCAATTCTCTACGCTGAAATCTAATTGATTGAATTTGTGACCAGTTTAAAGAATTCAATGTCAATTATCTTGAATTTATTGCATGTGATATTGTTTCAATGGCCTGTGGCCAATTCTCTTTGATCTGTGACCTGTAGATTTTGATCAGTTACCTATGAATAGTGACATGTGATCAATTAATATTGACCTGTGAACATATGTGACATACAATATGATATGTGATTTTGTGAATCGTGATGTGTGACCTATGAACTATAGCGTGTGACATGTGAATTATAACATGTGACCATTTAATATTGACCTATAAAATATGATACTTGACTTGTGAACTATACCCGTGACTTATGATCCGTGAACATGTGTAACCTATATAATATGAATTGTGATATAAACTATAATATGTGACCAATTAATATTGACATGAACATAAATTAGTGATCTGTGACCTATAACAAGTGAACAAAGACACGTGACATGTTATAGTTCACATGTCACATGTCATTGTTCATAGGCCACATGTTATTTATTAATCACAGAACAATTCAATTTATTGGTCACAAACCTTGTTTATACCTAGCACCACCAACTAGAACCATTATCGTCATCGCTAACACCATCACAGCACATCGAATCAGAAAACCACCCACAAAAATATCAACAAACCACACCACCACCATCACCACAACTACCACTGGGGACTCGTGAGTGTTGACAAAATGAGCAAAGTGACGAAATTAAGTCGACAAATTGAGGAAAGTGCATAAAGAAATCCCACACTACTTACGATAGTTTCTGATAGTGAGAGAAGCAAAATAATGGAGAAGAAAAAAAAATGGATAGAGAGAGAACTAGAGAGATAAATGTAAACCTGTAGAAGAAATTAAACGATAGAAAAAAGAGAGAGATAGTTTATTGGGGTGGAGTGGGGTGGGTAAATTTTATAATAATATTATTAATATTAATAGTTGAATTATGACTTGATTTATGATTAATTAAATCTTACACTTGATTTTAGTAATGTAATATTTAAAAACAGGCTGCAATATAATTTTCACTATATTTAATGGGAAAATTACAACCAACTAGATTTTTCAAGTTTCAATTTAAAAAATTAGATTATATTAGATTTTTTAAATATCAATAACCATATTATAAAATTAAATAAATTTACAAACTCACCACCTACCAAATCACTCACCCCACCCAATTTCAAACCCCAAAATAATGCTCCCAATGCCTCCGATGCAGCGATCTTGGGTAAAGACTCTGTGATTTTCCCATTTTGCTCAGATTATAGCGGCATCATGAGGGGCCGCGCGATGCAGTTGTAGCAACGGGCGATCACGGCATGATTTGCTCTGCGTGATGCCTGTGGACTTTGATCGGCTTAAAGCAATGTTTTTTTTGTGATGACAGCTCTAAGAATGGTGTCGCTCCAGCGACGATGGCACAATCAGTGCGTAGCTGCAGCTGCAGCCGGAGCATTGTTATTGTTTGTTTGTGACAGTTCCAATCGTCGTCATTGCAGCCGGAGTCGTCGGTGGTGTTTGTCTGTGACGACAAGTCAAATCCACTAGGCCCACTTTGGTTGGTGGTTTTTGTGTGTGGTGGTGTTTTACGTTTGTTGGTGTTTGTTGGCGGTGATGTGCCAGTGGTTATCATGCAGTAGTCGTCAAGGGCGGAGCCAGGAGCCCACCCTTGCCATAGCCCAGCTTCTATTTAAAAAAAAAAATTTGGTTAAAGCCCAATTTTTTCCAGCCCAACCAAGTGGCTCGCAGTCCCAGCCCAATTGAAAAATTGAAAA
>CAIGRN010119206.1:0-13925 GCA_903798345.1 Fraxinus anomala
TTGTTGCTTGCAACAGTTTTTGCAGACATTTTGTTCCCATGCAAGTTCAATTCCTGCAACTTTTGTTTTTGATGATGTTGGTCATGGCTGTGACATGCGTAACTTGTATTCGATAATCGACCATAACACAGTTACAAAGAGGAGATTCCAATGAAATCTTTTTTCAGAAGTCCCAAGAGAATGCCAAGGTTTTTCTTTTTTTCAGCTTTTTATTTCATTTCTGGACAGCCTTTAAATAGTTATTTAAAGGATCTATCTTCCTGCATCAATTTCGGTATCTGAGCCTGGTCATCTTGGCTCAAAAGTTCGGACACTCCTAAGGAGTCTTAAGATTTATACTACTATGGGATTTATAGTAAAATAGTCCTGAAGCAACTTTAGTTATGATGGAGGAATTTTCTGTGGTAAGATGAGAGATCACTAATATTAATCCTCAAGTTGATGAGTTGTTTAATCTAATTGAAAGAAGCCAAGGCAAAAGGAGTATTCCAGAAGATAATGGGACTAATAAGAGTGCCTGTCTATTATAAGCCCACAACTAAATTGCACACCACAGAGCATATTTCTGGAAAGGCTGATCGCCCTATGGTCACGAATNGCTCAAAAGTTCGGACACTCCTAAGGAGTCTTAAGATTTATACTACTATGGGATTTATAGTAAAATAGTCCTGAAGCAACTTTAGTTATGATGGAGGAATTTTCTGTGGTAAGATGAGAGATCACTAATATTAATCCTCAAGTTGATGAGTTGTTTAATCTAATTGAAAGAAGCCAAGGCAAAAGGAGTATTCCAGAAGATAATGGGACTAATAAGAGTGCCTGTCTATTATAAGCCCACAACTAAATTGCACACCACAGAGCATATTTCTGGAAAGGCTGATCGCCCTATGGTCACGAATGGCCAGCCTTCAATGACTTGTCTACAAGTCAGGTGAGGACTAGCTCTCTTAGGTTGACGGGTGAGGACTAGCTCTCTTAGGTTGATCCCTGGGACTCTTTCCGCTGCCGTCGCATGGCTGCTAACCATTATTCTGGGTGGATCTTGCAAATAGAGAAGACTAGTGGTGTGGGTATATAGCACATTGAATTTCATGATGACTGAGATGAAAAAAGTTGGAGTTGCAGTGTACTTTGTTAAAGTAAAATTAAAAGGAGCTGCTTGACTGTGGTGGATAGTAAATCAGTAATGAAGACGGTTGGTTGCATATGACTTGCAAGCGATCAGCCACCTATAGACATGTGGGATGAGGTGAACATCAGCTGAACGAACATTTTCCTGCCTCCAAATTATGAAAGGTCTTACATTCAGAGCTGTTTAATCTAAAGAAAGAAAATCTGTTGAAAAATACATTGAAGAGTTCCATGAGATAAATGTTGGCTACGATGAGTTGCTGTTCAACTTGGAATGGCAACTATCATGCAGTTAGTATATAAGATGTGCATTGGTTGGCTTTGAAATTGAGCAAGCAATCGAGTTTCATTGGTTTGAACTTACAGATTCTCCGGATGGGGGTTATGCTACCTACCAAGTAATAAGCAATTTGCGACATGGTCCACTTCATTGAAAGTGCAATAGACAAAGTGTCCAAAACTAGGTAGGCAAGTTGAGACTTGAACAGCAAAAAATTAAGCCTCGCTCTCTGTAAATTTGAGCGTGCTATATGAATCATTCTTTGCAACTCAGTTCGTTTCTTTGCTATGTCTACCGGAGAAACCCAACTGTGTGTATATAAGGATTCAGGTTATATGAAGTTTGACGTTGACTATTAACCTAATGCAATGATGTGCAAGGCCTCTAAAGGTTTGTACTTCAAGAAAATTGAGGAAGAAAGAAAACAACAATATTTTGGTAGATTGTTAGTGTATGGGTGTTTTAACAATCTGTCTTCGGGTCCAGATTATTCACTTTCACCTTACAAGGGCTTCCAAGTCCAAATTTCATCCCCGAACATTGCTGTGATAAATTGATTGTCCGTAATTCTGATGTGGTTAAACTTCCTTTTCTTTTCAGGGTCCCGGTGGTATTACTGTCAAGAAGACCAACCAAGCATTGCTCATTGGAATATACGACGAGCCTATGACTCCTGGCCAATGCAATATAATTGTCGAGAGGCTTGGTGATTATCTGACAGAACAGGGTCTGTAGTCATGCTCGTTCATTGGTTTCTCACGTGTTATTTACTTCTGCCCCTTGAAAATGGAACCGTGTTTTCCCTTTCTGTAGGCATTCTCAACTTCTTGTTAAGCTGAAATATTGCATGCAATGTAGTAGTATTTCATATCTTATTTATCTAGTTTCCCATCGATCCAATTGTTGGTTGCGCTGATAGCCTGATAAACAGAAGCACCCATGATCATATATGATACGCGTGAACCACCGCAGAGGTATACTTCGTGCAGGCTTCATATAATAACGACTCTGTCGATGCATTCTTATCCTAGTACAGAAAAGATTGTTCCATAAACAGATTCAACATAGCTTGAATCCAATATCACACACTATCCAGTAATTGAAGTCATGTAGAATTGAGTAAACACAAAGTAGCATGTAATTGACGTTGCATAGTAACAAGTTAATCACGGAGATAGACCTACGTGTGTTTGAAAGCACAATATTTACTATGTACAATTATATTTGTGTTAAAATCTGCATGATTTGAGTACTTGAGACGTTAAACATCTATATAAGACCTAGAAGCATCAATCAACGTGGACTAAAAGTACCAAAAAGGAGTTTCCATGGGTTTTGGGAGTGGGGGTGTTCGATAGAATATTGGAAGAAACTATGAGGAATTGGTAAACATCTTGACAAAATTTTAAGTCTCGAGAGGCCTTAAACTTTATGATTGTGAATGGTAATGATATCGAGTGTGACCATGGTTTTGATTGTGTTGCAAATTATGATTTTCTAAGTAATTTTTAGATTTTAATTATGGATGTTCTTACTATGTGTTTGAGGATTATAAATCAAGTGGCTCGCGATCATATAATGGTTAATAATGAGAAATTTGAAGTTAAGGGTACAGATACTCTAGAGATGAAGATGTTTGATGGAAAGATAAGACAATTAACACGTAAGATTGATGTAAAATTTGTCCTCGTTTGAGCCCCGTTCTTTTTTTTTTTTTCATTCAATTTTATTCACACATTTTTCCACAAACCATCCTGTCAACTACTAGTATAAATCACTTTACTCACGTGTCAGGTCTGACCCGTTCCAATACAACCGTTGGCAATAGAAGGACGAAAATGCCTTCTTTCTCATTTTGACATTCAACTTTGTCAAAAATGGTAGGGACAATATTGTCATTAATGGCCTTAATGGTGAAATGAAAACAGGAGAAAGTTATGGACATATGTAAAAACGTACACAACTTTGCAATAAAATAGTCAGTGAGTCCCAGCCGCCTACAATATTTGACCCAAGAAAATGAAATGTAATGGAAAAAAAAGGGCTCAAACGGGGGTTTAATCAACTCTTGCTACATGTACAGAAATTCTGCACAAAGAGGTTGAAGATGCATGCATCAACCTACTTGTACAAAATTATTTATCTGTACAAGTAGGTTAATTGAAATTTAATATCATCAGTTACGTTGGATACATTGAATATACTACATAAGTCAATGTGATGAACAAGGTGAAAAATTCTATGGGATAAAGAGAAGTAAAAGGTTTTGATCAGAGTTGATCAATTTGACCAAGTCTCCGATTGGCAAATTCATAAATGTTTTGTAAAAAAAAATAACAATAGGAATAGTAGTGAATCATATGAAATTAATATTTGATTTTGGTTAAATTTCTATATTATTTATAAATTATTATCCAAGTGGGCTAAATTAATCTGGTCCCACCAATTAGCGCCTCATCGCTTGTGGCAACGCAAACTCAATTTGATCTCAGTCTCCTTCAATTCACCAGCAACAACTCAATATATCGAGAAACAATAAAAAGAATTCTATAATCAAAACAGTGGAAAATGGGAATCCCGTCAGAATTGAGGGACGCATGGGCAAATCGCAACAAATCTTTGTTGATCGCATCCCCAATTGAAGATGAGAAAATTCTCAGGTCAAGGCAATGCACTCAAGGTTCCAAAAATCTCCGGGTCTTCCTTAATTGTTTGTAATTTTATTTTTTATTGTATTTCCCACATGGTTTCTTGAGAAAATTGATTTAAATGAAAAAAAAATTGTTTTCTTTCTACTTAATTGAGTGGTTTGATTCGATAAATTTGGGTTTCTCTCGTTTTACAATTTTTTTATTGCATTTCTGACATAGGTTCTCGAGAAAATTGTTTAAAGAGACAAAAATGATCTATTTCTAATTCATTGATACATTGCACGATTTTTAATTTGATAAAATAGGGTTTCACTTTTTAATTAATTTTTCTTTACGAAATATTGTGTTATGTACAATTTGAACATGTATTGTTAAATTTCTCGAAGGGATTCGTTTTGCGAATAATTAAAGTTGGTTTTGAAAGAAATTATAGAATCAACTGATACTAGAATGTAGCTCAAACTTTATTTGAATTGCAGAAGGGGTGCGTGCCGGAGCAAAAGCTGCTGCAATCGCTGGTGTAGCCAGTGCTGTGCCTACTGTATGCAATTTCCCTTCATTTTGTTTGTTAAATGTTTGATTGTGTTTAGTTTCTGGATTATTGTACAAGATTTTTAGATGCATATTCTGATCGTAGCATTGTGCTACTGTTGATGAGATGTTTGGATTCTTTAATCTATTAACTTGGATCTACATACAAGTAAGAACCAGACGGAAAACTAGAATATCCTATAAGCGTGAGACGAGATGACAATCATAGATTTAATTCAAATTTTGTTCTGCGTATACTGAATGTTGCACTATGTTTCATGCAGTTGGTTGAACTAAGAGCATGTTTGTGAGCTTAAAATGTTTACTTATAACTTACATAAGTGAGTTTTAAAATGAATAATTCTTTTGATTGGTTAAACTTGAAATACACAAGTTACCAAATTTTCTTGTAAAATTAGAGTTACTCTCAAATAAGTAACTTTTTTTTTACTTAAAATTGAGAAAAAGTAATGTATCTAAACATATTTTGAAACTAAAAGTAACTTTTACTTTTCCATAAGCTTAGCCAAACATGCTTAGTCAGACACAACTGACTCTATAATAGAGTAACCAACGAGGCTTATCTTAGAGCATTACAACACGCAGATGCACACACCCTGATGCACTTGTGTCTGCCTTACAAAGTATTTGCTTAGGCGCACGAGAGTTGGTAAAATCGGATGATTTGTCAATATGATCCTTTTATTTTGGTGGTGGAGGTGTGTTCTGCATGTTAGTCGAATCTATACATAGCCCGCCTTTCTGGAACTATATTCCTTGCAATTTGGTTCTGAGCATCTTAATTGTTTATTGCAAATACTATGAAAAAGTATTACTTAAAGTTTCTTTTAAGATGTTTTGCGGGAAAAAAAAACAGTGGGTTTCTGCATAATGCTCCATGCAGGAGAAAAGCTTTACACACACACACACACACACACACACACACACACACACTCACACTCTCTCTCTCTCTCTCATTTCCTCATTTGCTTTTCCTTATTTCTGGTTCTAACTTCTAACCATGATTAATGATTCTGGATTAATCCTTCCCATAACATGTCAATATGTTCTCAATTCTTAACTGGTCAACCATTAATCTAGAGAAATTTTATCGTTAGATAGACTTCAGGACAGTAAGTGATTGTCAGTTAACATTCACTACCAAATAGCATGTTTGCTAGGCTTAAAAAAAAGTCGGAGATAATTTTACTTTTTGTATTAAAGCATGTTGGATAATTTACTAGTTTCTTACATTTAAGTAAGAAATTATTGTAAAACTTATTTACTTATAATGAAGCATTTAAGCTAGGCCAAACATCTCAACTGATGAAATGTGTACAAGATGTGTATGCTTTGATTCTAGCTAACAAAGCCTTTGTTCTCGATGATTTTCTCATGTTGGATTGTACCATAAAATCTCGGCAATCACTCAAGTAAATTGCATCGTACTTTTACAATTTCAGATGGGCTCTATTATGAATTTTGCTTTTGGGAGTAAGACTAACTAATGCTACTTGCCTTTCCTTTCTTCATTGACAAATGACTCAACCTTTTTCCATATATATATAATCAATAAATTCCCCTGACAAAATTTGCAGTTGATTGTCTGTCGAACGGTACCTTGGGCAAAGGCAAATCTCAATTATACTGCCCAGGCACTCATTATCTCTGGCGGTAAGTAAGAATTTGATTTGTATTAAATAATACATAATATATGAAACTTAGCTTTATATTTTGACTTTTGAAGAATTCCTCCGTTGTCATTAGTTGTTGAATTGTATTCAAATATAGTATAAGTTATTTTTGTTAGGTTGCTCATAAGATAGATGGCGTATGAAATGTCTTGGTGTTTTCAACTGCTCTTTCCTTTTATGTAATATTAGCAGATTTAAGCATTGGAAGCCTATAACTAATTGCTGAAATTTCTCAAGTAAATTGTGTTTTTCTTGTGTTTTTTTTGAATTGAAGATTAAACTGAAAAATCTGAGTATGTGAAAACATGGATGAACTAGCACAAGTATGAAAATATAAGGTACAGATTTTGCAGTGGCAGACTGGCCTCCCTGCAATAATCCATTTTTCAAAGAATCGTGCACAGCCTCTAATCCTACTTGCTTTAAGTTACGTTGTTGTGTTATATCAAAAACTTCTTTTTTATTATTTATTTTTTTGGGAAAATGGGAGGTAAGGGGCCTTGGGATATATTTGTTGTCAAGCAAATCACGTTACTCTATAGAGGGCTGTTTGGCATCTCCCCTCTCCTCAATATATAACGCTAAAGTACCTGAAATTTTTTGTTGCTTCATGTTTTTAATATATTTAGGATGAATTTGTGTGCCTAATTTGTTTATTGATCACCGACTCTGTTTAGACTTTTTAGCATAGAAAATTTTACTGTAAGCGTGCCTTGAGGTGTAAAGGTGGACCAGTGCGCGGCTCTTGTTTGACATGCCTAGTGTGGAACGACTATCCAATCCCACAGCCATGCAGGCTATTTCTATTTTTCTTTTAGAAAATTAACTAAAAAAAGAAAAAAAAAATGTTGGGCCTGTCTGGACCGATGTGGGGGCATGTCGTGCCTTTTTTAATGAAGGGACTGTGCTGGGCCTCTGCCCCAACGACCCATCTAGCTCGTTTTACACCTCTAAATGCACCTATTTTTCTTTTATAAGTTTTAACCTCTAAGTGATTCTTATGGGTGAGATACGTGTTCAGTAACAAGCAGTGTCCATTTTGTTATACGTGTCCAAGTTTAAGAATACTGATGCTTTTCTTACTGTTCTATAGCATCAATTGCAGCATACTTCATCACGGCAGACAAAACCATTCTGGAATGTGCTAGGAGAAATGCACATTACGATAGATCGACTTAAGTTGTTGGATCTTGTGATGTACTCGCAGCTTGTACTACTTTGTTGCACGCCATAATCTGTATTTTGACATGACATTCTCAATTTTGATGAGATTTGACTATGATCTTTTGCTGGTCATATTTATCGTGCAGGCTCCTCATCATTGTACCTAATGCATAACTGTGGGAAAGTACTTAGCATCCATTCCATGTTAATGGCCTAAACGTGCAGTGAGGATAATAACTCTCAAACTTCTAGGATAATTATATAAGAACCAATCATGATCATATAAACCATGATGCAGAGTCTTTAAGGTAAATCTACAGTATTTTCTCTTGCATAGGCTTTAAATCGTCGCATCAACTCCGGCCATTCTCCCCATGGCCAAAAATCCATTCCTACACCCTTTAAACTGGGTTCAAACGCCATGTTAATACTTCCATGAAGCTCCTTAACTTTTACATCAAACCTTGCCTCCAGGTTTGTGGAGTAGCTTTTTTGGGGTGCAACTACATGACTTCCGGGTATATAAAACATGGGCTTGTTGAGGAATCTTTTGATTTGCTTAGAAAAACTGTTTTTCTATTGAAAGTCCAGATGAGCATTATGCACGTAGGGTCGATCTCTTAGGACATGCAAGAAGTTCGAATCAAGCTCATGAATGAATAAAGCAAATGCCTGAAAAAGCCTGTGTGTGACGTTTGGGTTTGGGCAGCTTTGTTAGTTCTTGTAGACTGCACGGTGATGTGGAGCTAGCAAACATAGCTGCCAACGAGCTTTTCAATATAAATGTAGATGTAAATGTAAATGCTAAGAGTTGGTCTGGGGCATATGTTCCATTATCCAATACATTAGCCGAGGCTGGAAGATGGGATAGCTAAGGCCTAAGGGGGAATACTGAAAAGTACTGGCTTCACTTGGGGTAGGAACTGATGCTGGTAGAAGCTTTCCATGCAGGGCAGCAGTAATGGAATTTATTAATTTAAACATAATTTTTGCATAGAATTAAAATTCTCAACAATATTATGACAGTAATATCATTCGAACATAATATTTTGCATATATTCTTATTTCTTCTGATCAATAAATATTACACCTGTTGACATGATTCCAATTGCAAGAGAAAAATATTAACCAAGACCCACAAGTTTTTGAACTAGTCTATTTGTACATAATTTTTCTTGCCAAAAGTGTTACACACTCTCACATGTGCGCGGGGCCCACATGAATAAAAAACTCCCAAAAATGTGGTCCTCACACCTTATTGTGAGTGTGTAGGTAAAAGATTTTGTAAAAAAAATTATGTACACGTAGCATTTCATGAATTTGTGCAAAATGTGCAATTATATTCCTTTTCTTGTTTCAATTGCACCTCAAAAAATATTCCCTAAGAAAGTGAAATAAGTTTCAAGTTTAATACCCAAAAGAAATCCTCAAAATGCATACCGATAGATGGCATCAGCAACACCGTCTTCATCACTGCTCATACCAATGACATTCGCTACTGCTTTAGCCTTCTCTGATCCGTTACTCAGAGCAACACTGAGAGAAGCCAGGTCAAGCAACTCAACATCATTTTCCCCATCACCGATAGCCAGGACCTTATCGCCAATAGGAAATTTGGGTTCTAATAGAAATATACCGTATGTCCCACCAGCAACATCATTATCAATGAACTAGCAGCCCAATTCCAGAAATGCGCGCACAAATGATCATCGTATTTAGAAGTTTCATTTACTTCTACAGCTAGAAGTTGTATAAAAAGAAGTTGAGCAAGCCAAGAAAGATTTGGCTTAATTGGTTGTATTTGGGAGGAAGGATATTCAGTGGGTAAATAGAAAATTAATTGGCAAATACACGAAAACCTTTAGATGCCACGATTACGTGCAAATTTTGAGCCTTTGAGCAAATTGTGTGGATAAGATTTGGAGGAACATTTGGCTAAGCTTAGAAGTTACTTTTAAGCGACTTCTTCTGCCAAACACATTTTAGTTTTTTTAGCAGTGATTTTTTAGGGGGAGAATTTTAGTTCAAACTCTTAGGACCCGTGTGATTCGGGTTTCAAATTTCACTTTTATATTTTGAGTTGATTTTCAGTTTTATGTTATGATGATATGATTTAAAATTACTAAAAATACGTTTAGTTTGTCATTCTGAAACGTTGTTTCTCATAACAGAAAACTTAAAAAAAAACATTTTGTTTGAATTTTAAGAATTTGTTTTCAGTAAAATAGAAAAAAATTATGTAATATATTATCAGTTAATATGGGCATTCTAAGTTGGTGAATCTTGTTATATTAATGAAAAATAAATAAATTTGAGTTTGCAAAACATAAGAAATAAAAAATAAAAATCAATGACGAATGAGAAATTTTATTTGTGTTTATTTATTTATTTATTTTTTGAATTTTTATGTAAATAGTTATTTAAGAACTTGGAACTGTTTTTTTTTAACAATTTTTTCTAGAATTTTTATTTTTAGAACTTTTAGAATTTAAAAATTTCAGAATTTAAGATTTTATTTTTTAGAATTTATCAAATTTTTACATTTTAGAATTTTATTTTGTTTTTAAGAATTTTATTTTAATGCTTGTTTCCCATGTTTTGGGTGTTTTCAGAGTTTTCATTGAAAATGCTCCGAACGTCAAAAATGTATTTTGAATTTGATGTTTTAAATTTAACTTTGTTTTAGTAAAAGTATTAAATAGCAAAACCAAACTCACCCTTACTTTTTCAAAAGCAAGTCATTACTTATTTTCCAAACAAAGCACTTTTCCCTTTCCCTTAAAGAAGATCTGCTAAGAGCCTGAGACATACCTCCTCTGGAGTAATACCCAAATGATCAAGAAGCATTCTTACGCCAATTCCTTTTGAAGTCCCAGAAGGAACAATCTCAAGCATATCTGGTACAACAGATGCATGATCCCCAGTTGCTTCTGCCCAAAATGGGCGCAGAGTAGTAGAAACTCCCTCAGCAGTGGCTAAGAAGATCACCTTCTACAATTTCAAGTGGCAAGCCAAGATGAGAAATATTGGACGAAAAACAGCTATAAACTGTGTCTATTTGAAGAGATTTATGCATAGAAATCCCACATCATGCGATAATTAAGATCGATGGGACATAATCAAAAGAGAAGAAGGATCCACACTAGGAATTATGGCCTTATGGAATAGCAGGTCATCTGCAGAGTAAGCTACAGTTGGCAATAGGTGTTTTTGTTGTGTAAAGTTCATCTTGACATGCATGAAATAATTAAAGCATTTAGATTGATTTTTTGGCCCCCTCGTTCCGAGCGTATTTCTGAATCAGGAAGAACAAGACATTGTAATCTATGTTTCCATATAGATCATTAAGCAGATTAACAGCCAAGACTAAATACACATGCTCAACTTTTCTCTCATCTCCAATAATGAGAAGTCGGAGCAGGACATGAGCATCAGTCTAATCCAACTGTTTGCATATTCCAATTATAGATCCAATAAAGAGTTTTGGACATTGATGCATCAAGCAAATAAATATGTATTGCTGTAAGGATTTAGGCTGAAGTAACAATGCAAGTCAGTCAAGTAGTTAAAACCATTCACTAAAGGCTAAGAACATCCAGCTAGTACAGATTAGGCAGACCATTTCGTCCATCTCCAGCATGTTTATCTAAGCTTAAAATACTTTTATTTTGGCAAAAGGCTTGGGAACTTAGCCAAAAAATGCTCATAGTCCTTCGTCCTCACACACACACACACACACACTTCCATTATCTAACACCAGCAATGATCAATGATCCTTTATGCTGAAAATAATGTATCTAGCAGAGTTCTGAAAACACACCTGTATGTCTACTCCTGCCAATAGCTTCTCAACTGAAGGTATAATCTCTGCCTGTCAAAAATCCATGGCAAACACATTTTCAAGAAACCCGATATGGAGCCCTATTTAAAGAAATGAGAGAAGACAAGTGAGTAATGAGGCACCTTTGGCTCATGATACACAGTATGTAGCGAGTCCACAAGAGGGTGTTCAAACAATGTCAAGCAACGATCTTCGCTGAAGGCAATGAGAGGAACTTTATGCTCGAGAGTAGATAAGTGCCTGCAATATAGAGAATATAGCTACTTAGTGTTTCTTTACTTGGCAGAGTTCAAATATAATTTGATGTTTTTCAGTGTCGAGTGCAATCAACTCTACATTATGATCAGCTTTAAACCAAATACGTAAAAACATGCTTGTGTTCTTGAAATTTCAGTCTAAAGGTACTTACTTCTCTACAAACATTTGGATCTAAATTCCTTCTAAATATTTCTCGACCTTGTCTGCCATATACGAGTAATCCCCGAATCAATTATCAAACTGAAAATAGATGAGAATGATGTGGACGCCTCCACGTTGCACCTCGTGTCAGCAGCAAGGCTCGTTGTTGATGCCCGTTGTACAGTCCTAGATGCCGATCCTTTCTTTCAAGAGGTCATCTTTGCCTCTAATTCTCTGTTTAATTAATATCTTCATTTATTCAGTAGATATATAGCTTCATTGGTATCTTATCTTCATTTACTTATTTTTTCAATTTCTTCTTCTTCTTCTTCCTACTATTTGAACTCGAACTAGCTTTCATCTTGAATCTCGTTGACTGCATTTTTATTTGCAGCTCAACATTAATTGATTTACTTTCTGTTCATACCATGATTTAATTAAATGGACAGTTATAGAAAAAATGGAGACAAAGGAAATCAATTAGGAAATTGGAGGAGAAGACCTTGTAGTTTTGTTAACGTTATAGAGACAGAAAAAAAAAATAGTTTGGTGACATAGATTTTGTCTAGGAATGTCATTCCGACTTATCGGCTCGGGTGGCCCGTAAAAAGTTTGAGCCGGCTCGGCTCAAGTCTAGCCTCGTTTTTGGGCTATGGTTTAAGTCCGAGCTACCTTGACCGACTCTCGTGGCAGATCAAAATAGTAACTGCAAGCTGCAATTGGCTGCTACAACTAGCTACTTTTGGCAGCTACCTGCTTCAAGGAAATTGCGGTACGGCATGCAACTATCAATTTTTTTTTTTATAAATTTAATTAAAAAAATTGAGCCGACTCGATAAGCCTGAGCTAAGCCTCGATTTTTTGATCGAGCGTTGGCTCGGCTCGACTCAAGCCAAAAAAGCACGAGCCATTTTTTGTTCGTGCCGCACCTGAGCCACAATTTTTGACTCGCGAGCCGGCTCAGCCAGACTAATTTACATCCCTAATTTTGCCTAAAGTAAATGGGATGAAGGAAAGTACAAATATGAAAATTCAAACAAGAGGGTATATTTGCAATTTCCAGAAAGAAAAGGTGTACAGGTGTAAATTGACAAGATAGAAATTAAAAACCATTTACGGGCCTGAATGAACCCACTTATAAGTTATAAGGTCCAAAACCCCCTGACCAACAAAATCAACCCCAACTCCCCTCCCCTTTGGACTCTTGCACCCTCTGTTTTTCTTTCACTCGTCGTTTCAAGGTGTTCAATTCTTTCTAATTTTCGTTTTTATTCCATTATTATTTCTTTCATTTCGGAATTACAATTATTATATCTTTAGAAAAAAAGAATTCTTTAATGTAATATGTTGTTTGATGATTAGTTAATAGGTGAGATGAAACTCATTCGGAGTGTACTGTTGTCTGCAAATATCGGTTTGTCTCGCCGATTTCAACGGCCTCAAGCAGTTCGGGCTTTTTCTGCCAGCCCATTTTCAGGTAATTATTTCTTTCATTCGCGCTTGTTTTTATTTGATTTGATTGGTGAAGTTATTTTGCGAATATGAAGTTGATTTAATGGTTTTCTCCATTGTCAATAAATTTGTGTTTATTTACTCAATTAAATTCACATAAACCATTTTTGGATTTTGGTGAAGTAGAAAGTTACTGTGAATGATCAATTAATATGTTGCTCAAAATGGTTTACAAAGGTTTTGGTTGGTGCAAGGAACTTTGTGTTCCTGTTTTTCGCACAAGATTTGAGGAAATATTTGTGAGGTTTGACACGGAAAGGGACTTTGAAGTAAATGTTTAAAGATTGTTATATTTGTTTTAGGTCTCATTTATTTTCGCTGTAGATCGTACAGAAAGATATGTGAAATCTTTATTGTAATTTACATCTGAAAATGTTGGCTCTGAGGTAGTCTGGTCTTGCATTTATACAGGTTCTGATGATATTTCTCATTCCAACTCAAATGAGTCTTCTGAAGAATTCGAGCACCGGATTTTTGGTGATGCTTCCAGAAGAGGTCCAAGTTTGAGTTCCTTTTATCAAAAGCTTGATAAAGCTGAGAAGGCGCATGACCTATCCGGTTTTGGATCTAAATTCAATGTTGGAAACAGATCTAATTTCTTGGATGGTCTAGATGAGAGTTTCAATACATTGTCTGATGGGATGGATGAAAAATTGAAGAAAGCAGCCACGTACTTCGATTTTGATCCTGATGAAATAAGTAAAGAAGATTATGCTTACAGA
>CAIGRN010119238.1:0-14601 GCA_903798345.1 Fraxinus anomala
TAGTAACAAATATGAAATGCTGAAAAATATTGTCAATATAGAGTCCAATCTGACCACCTCTCAATTAAGTTACTAAAGAAGATATAGCTATCTTGCATTCCTATAATATTGACTAATTGATCTATCACTAATCTAGGTTGAATGATATATCATATATTAGTTTCATCTCTTTAAAAAAAGAAGGGGTGGGGTGGGGTGGGTTACATAATGTATTGGGGTGCAAATTTCAAAAATTTGGAAAGTTAAATAATTTTTTATCCACATATTTTGTTAAACTTATAAATATTATTCTTTTTTCTCTTCATCACTCATTTCTATTGTTTATAAATATTTTTTTTTATAGACACTTGCCAAACATATGGTAAAATTGAGACATTTGTTTTTATTCATTCATACGTTTTTGTGTAGATTAAATATAAAAATGATAATTCAATTATAAGAGTTTGATTAGCTACGCTTTCTAATAATATTGACTTTTNGGGGTGGGGTGGGGTGGGTTACATAATGTATTGGGGTGCAAATTTCAAAAATTTGGAAAGTTAAATAATTTTTTATCCACATATTTTGTTAAACTTATAAATATTATTCTTTTTTCTCTTCATCACTCATTTCTATTGTTTATAAATATTTTTTTTTATAGACACTTGCCAAACATATGGTAAAATTGAGACATTTGTTTTTATTCATTCATACGTTTTTGTGTAGATTAAATATAAAAATGATAATTCAATTATAAGAGTTTGATTAGCTATGCTTTCTAATAATATTGACTTTTTAAGATATAATTCACACGGACAATGATTTATGTAACTATGACGAGCAGTCAAATTTTAAAATGACGTTCTCAAATAAGTTTTCATGATACCTCATTGCTTAACTATGAAAACAATAACAAGCTCATGATCGGTAGGGATTAAGATCTAGATTTTAGTCAAAGTCAATAATTAATGTTAACTAGATATTTCATAAAATCCATTTTATTAACTACACATTTCATCAATTTTTATCAAAATCTCTTAAAATTTTTATTTTTAATCCCTACCAAACAGGGACTAAACGTGTAAGAGGATTTCGATTATTTTGATCTTTCATGTTGAGACCCTAAATACACCTTAATTGCTCATAAGTTGGATATACTTTAGGTTTAGCCGTTCAGTATGAGGGTAACATAGATCATACTATAGTAAACAAAATTGGGAGAAAAAAAAAAAAAAAAAGGATAAGAACAATAAGAGAGACTTGAATGAGAGAGAGAAAGAGGGATTCTCCAAAATCTGGAAAATTAATTAATTATAACTAGTTGATTAATTTGTTGTTTCTTTTAGGGTTGATTGCACATGGTATGGGAAGGATTCCTTTATGCTTTTGATGACTTATTTATTAATTGTATGGTTTGATTAATTCGGCTTTTAATAAAAGTTTTTTTGGGTGTCATGTTTATCCCGACAAATCAAGCTCATGTTTCCCATCTTCCAGCTACTTGCTTTTTTAGTCCGTTGTAGTGAATAATACTTGATCGAAGAAAAAAGGGTCGATTTTTATTTATTTATTGTGATATGCATTACTTTCCAACGTGAATGCTACATATGTTCTTGCTGGTATGTTGGACTATACATCATACAGTCTTGTTGATTCTAACTTGTGACATAATACATGACGAAGGGATAGTTCCGAAGGGTTGTGGGTTAGAGAATCTTTTATGCAACAATAATTACAATCACGTATCTGTTTTTTATAATTTTGTGCAATCTTTTTAACCCCATCTTCTCGATTAATTTAATTGGTTATGTTACATGTATATATAGTTTACATATTGATTTACATACATATGATATGGTGACATATGACTGGATTAGAATTTCTTCAACAACAAAAAAAAGAAATTACCACTCTCTTTTCGACTCTGCGTCTGTATATAACTTAGCATTATATATATGTTACATTTAATGATTATGTTGAACCAACAATTCATTAGTTCGCACAAAAAATTTTTAGAGTAAGAATGGAATAATCTATTGTGTTTAGTGTTGATCAATGATGAGACCATATGGCTCTAAATGTAATCTCAAGAGAAATTATAAAAAACTGAAAGGAAAAGGGATGAACATATTTGTAATATACCTTTGAGAACATATACTTCCTTCATCCACGACGATATGCTTACTTCCATTTTCACAGAGATTAATAAAATATAATTAATATAGTTGAAAATTTAATTTTTCTTTAACATTTTTCCTAATATACCCTTAGATTTGAAGAGTAATTTATTTTTGTTGATAATATGACATATTAAATAGAGGCATATTAGAAAACTAGAAAATAAACTATATTCTCAACTAGGCATATGGATTAATTAATTAATTAATCAATCAATTAATCAATTAATTTAGGCTTTTAATAAAAGTTGAATTAATGTAATGGGTGTCGTGTTTCTTCCGACATCTAGAGTTCCTGTTTCGCATCTTCCAGCTGCTTATAATCTTGGAACAGCTAATCATAATTGCATTCTAAGTTTTCTAAACATGTTATAGAATTAAAACAATATATTTGGAACGCTCGACTACTAAGATTAGATTGGATAATAAAAAATTATTCAATTAGACGTCTAGGCACAACACTCCCCACGTAGAAAATTCCAAATAACTTTATTGTGTATGAACGATTTAGAGAATGTAAAATGTAAAAAATTAATATTATATGTTTTTATTCTTTATTTCTAAGCAATCTTATCTATTCTATTGTCAAAATGTTTATTTCTTGATTATATTTTATAAATTATTAATTTTCTAGTTAAGTGTTTATACTTGAGATGTAATATTATATTTAATTGAATAATACCATGAATAAAAGTTTATTTTTTTTTTCTGTATTATAGTCTAATAATTGATGTCAATAATTGTATTCCCTTGTACACTTGCTACTAAGTAATTAGTACTAAGACAATAAAAACATAATTTAAATTTTAAGTACATTTTGATCATATTATTAATGGTTGTCTTCGAATGTACGTGGCATGTTGAGGGGATAATTTTATATTTTATGTCAACAACATGATCTTTTTGTCACTTTATTCTATTCTACATTATGCTCCTATTTGATTTAAAAAAAAATCAAATTTATTTAAAAATACACATTGTGGTTTCGACATGGATTAGTCTTATATATATAGGTAGGGATGTCAATCTGTCTCGTCGACTCAAACAGCTCGCAGCTCGACCCATGAAAGGTCCGAGCAGGCTTAGCTCATGGCTCGGTGAATACGAGCCCAATTGTTGGACAACAGCCCGAGCCTGAGTCAGCACATGTGGTTCGAGCCACGGGCCAACTCGTATGACAGGCCAGAATGGCCCATGTCACAGGCTAACTGCCTGCATTTTGACACCAATGTCAACGTGAATGATTAAAATTATATAATAAATCAAACGTTGCATCCCATCTTTTCTGCTTTCTACATTTTTCTGGATGATTATTATTTTTGGAGTCAAAATTTGAGTGATTTTGTACACTTATGAATTCTTTATAGTCTTAAAGCTAGGAATTTGCATTTAGAAGTGGGACAAGAAATCTTAAATAAATATTTAGAAAATTTATAATAAATTGTACAAAATTTATATGGTTTAAAAAATAAGAATTTTATGAATTATAAAAAAAATTGAGCTAACTTGGCTCGGCCCAGTTAGGCCCGTTGCCAAGCTTTGGCTTTTTGGTCCGAGTCATTTTCACCCGAATCGTGTCCTGCTGTAATCTTCGGTTCGCAAGCCAGCTTAACTCGATTCGTTTACATCTCTATATCTAACAACACTTTTTGTACTCCAATCAAAGAGCTAACTGAGTTTTTTGGAAGAGAGAGAGAGAGAGAGAGAGAGAGAGAGAGAGAGAGAGACTTTATGAATATGCCATTATCCTTTGTGAATTATCCAATATTTAATTTTCCTAATGAGATTCATATATTTTAACAAACATCATCTATGGCAAGCACATGAGTAAGAAGCGTCTAATATCATCTCCAATCGTATTTAATTTTACTTATACAATATATTGTATATCTCATATTTGCGTGCTTAAAGTAACACCTCTTTTAATACATCACCAATTATTAAAGTAGTGTATTCAAGATATGTGTCTGAGTGTCTCTCATTATCAAACAATTTAAACAATGGACTCTTTATTCAGTCAATTTCGTTTACATCAACAAACCAATATCTTTTCCCTTTTTCTCTCCGCTCTCTAGGTCCTTACATCTATTTTATATTCTATTACAATCTTGCAAATTCCAAAGTTGGGCATGATCATGCATCATTAAGTTAATTAATTGTTTATCATTAAAATTCAACAACCCTCAATTTAAGCCTTACTTTGAGCCACATTATAGGAAGATAATCAGTTTTTTAACTGTTCTACGCTCAAATTTTGAGGTTAATGGCTAAGCTAATCTACCTTGCCTATGCTTTACCTACATTGGTTAAAAATATGATAGTGAAATGCTCATATGGGAAAACATTGGGGTGGGGGCATAGTAAGGGATTTGCTAGAAGTTTCGAGATAAAGTAGATGTTTATTAATATATGGTGCGGAAAAATCCAAATAGAAGGAGGTAGGCTATTATCTTTACTGTTGGAAGACGAGCTCTAGTTAATCACTTCGGTTAAATGTATAATTAAGCACACATTTATCTACTATTAATCTAAAACTCTATTTGCTACAGTAAAATTCTTCACCACACATTTACCCAATAAAATATTCTACACACAAATTAATAAAATTACTTTAAATTTCAATCATACATTCTCCAAAAAATACTATTCAAAACTTTATTCTTCTTTTAATAATGAAAGATAAACAAGCTCTAAGTTAAATGACACATATACGAATTATAAAGCAATATTCTTAGAGAAACCAAAACCCTAATCAATTCATAATTTGTCAATAATTATTAGAATTAGTCATAGATGACATGGACGAATCAAAAGTTGGAAAGTGGCATTCCAAAGTTCTATGGACTTCTCTTTTCCTTTTAGTAAAATGTTAGGTGTCAATTTTTGTTTGTGTTCACTTCCATGAGCTTTTTCACACGTTACCACTTATTTTTATTTTTATTTTCCTAAACTAAAAAAATTCTTGAATACTATTGAGATGTCCTCGTCCAAAACAACCGGACGTGTAATGACGTGTTCGATAAGAACTAGATAATAATAATTAACACTAAAGAAATTAAAATTTTGTTTCTGATCATGTCCGATCTTACCTACTAATATAATGTACCAAATATGATGTAGTTTTATTCATAAAACATATATAAATTTTCTTTATGATCTATCTAATTGATCGTAGTATATGCTTTAAGATGCGAATATCTTTTTCCTTGTTAAGGATATTCTCTTTTCATATGTGAGGGAAATCTAACATAGAAACTAATTGAGTTTTATGTTCGCTTGTAGTAAGAGAAACAGTGTAAAAATACAAGATTCTTAAATTTCCTTATATTTAGAGGGGAAACGACATTTTAATTTATGCTAAAAAGTAAAAACTATTCATTTCCTTGAAAATTCGACTATATGAAGCTCTTTTTAATTAACTATAATTATTTGGGCCCAGTTTTATTGGACAATTTCCTAACCCTTGTCTTGAACAAGTCCTTATCTCATTTGGGCTGATGAAATAAAAGATGTCAACATGGTGGTTAAAATATGAATTAAGTTTTAAAACTTCAAATTCAAGTCATAATTAAATTTATTAATTAAAAAAATAATTTAAAAAATTAATAGTTAGATATATTTAGGTCATAATACTATACAGTTTATGGTCATAATTATATAATAGTCACAATTACTAAATGTATCGGTCACAAACTACAAATTTCATAAGTCACAATTTATCATCGTTCACCAACTATCAAATTAATTGGTCATGTATTATTTTCTTATCACAAATTACAAATTTCATATATCACAACTTATTTATCAATCACAAATTATCAAACTAATAGATTAAGTGTTATTTTTCGATCACAAATTTATAAGTCACAACTTATTTCATAGTCGCAAGTTATTTCGCGATCACAGATTTTCAAATTAATTGATCACAACTTAACAAATTATAAACTACGATTACAAATTTAGTCACAATTTCACTTTTTTGTTTTGTGACATTGTTTACTAGTCACAAATTATACATATTATCGGCCACATCATTTATTGATCATAAATTAACCAACTTATTGATAACAATCACCCAAATAGTTGACCCCATCCCCACCACTCCACCACCACCACCATCGGCACCACCGCCACCACTCCATCTCCACTACCACCACCACTATTTGCAAACTCTAATGCAACAATAAATTTCAAACTTACTGTTGTCTGCCCAATGCAGATGCTACGTAAAGAAACTTTTAACTCTCATTTCTCTGCCCTCCAAACTAGATCCACCACCATCGCCATCTGTCAACCACCATATCCACCACATTCAAATTACCAAAACATGGATCCTCTCAGATCTAAACAACTATCAACCCCAACCACCCAAAAACACTCCAAAATCGCGCCACGACAGCGTCGTTAGCGTTTTGCGCAAGGACAATGCAGCTCTGCGCGACGGTCACAGCTCCGAGCTATGAAGCTTTTACAGCGGTGTCGTGATCATTGTTGCGACACTACTATGCGATGACGCGACGCTGCTGCTACAGCAGCAATGCAGTAACGCCGCGTACAACGACGCTAATCCCCATTGTGGAAATCGGTTGAGAGGGAGAGAGATGAGGCAAAAATGATACATATTTGGATTTATATGAAAGTATTATGACTTAAATTAGGGGTTAATAAAGATTAATTGAGGATATTATCTCTTATCTTATCACTTTTCCAAAAAAACAATTCATAATTCTCAAACAAATATACTCTCACATCCAAAAAAAAAAAAAGACCCTAAATTTCAACAACCTGGTTTCCTCAGCTGACTAAATTATTCCTTCTTCATTTTGTAGTGTCTTCATCAGAATCTCCTTGAATAAGTAGAGATATGAACATTAGGTGTCTTTGAGTTTGAGCATGGAACAAGAAAAAATGAGTGAATTTACGCTAGCATGTCGCTTAGCTAATATTTGAACGTACAAAGTAGAATCATTGTCGTTCAGCTCTCGCTCAAGCGACACACCTCTCCCTCGCCTGTAGCTAGCCTAGCGCTTAAGCGACGATATTTTTCGAGAAACCCTAATTTGTATTTTTCTAGAGTTTTAACTATCATATACTACCTAAACACCTCATATTATAAATATCCAATGGTCATTACGATTTTAGGGGTGGTTGATCATTGTTTTACATTCTTCTATCATTATTTCAAGATATAAGAATACATCCAAATATTTAGATTAACCTTTTGATTATTGAAATCAATCAACCACAAGTTTGAGAAAAATATCAAATTCATATAATAAAAAACACACTTCCTAGATAACATCAAGAAGGTATTTTCTCAATAACTTTCAGAGATTGCTGAAGATTGAGGAGGGTCGAACCAGAAGCACATGAAGAGTACAAGAACAAAGCGTTCTTGATGTTCCACAGGAGATAAACGATTCCATAAGATCGGGAGCAAGTGTGAATAAAGCACGTTTCAGTGAGTTTTGGAGATTGAGAGAATTAGATCAGCGAATCTAGTGGATTTTCTAGTCTGGATTATACTGTAAGTTCTTATTGTCTATAGTAAAAATTACTGGTTTGGTTCCAAAGTTTTTATCCAGTTAAGGATTTTCTCCGTCATCAAATCTTTTGTTATTTACTGCTTTATTTATTATTGCGACAATTCAACATAGGATAACTTGACTTGATTAACTAAACATATAGAACAATTAAAAAGTAACTTGTTGCTTTTAGTTGATAAATTTAATTCTGTGTTATTCACCTATTAGGTGATTTTAGGATTGAACTAGTAAGTTTCAAGTGGTATCGAAGCCCAAATTTGATTCCTAGCCCTAGTTTTCTAGATGAGTAGTTCATTATCTATCCCGCTATATTTTGACGACAGTAACTATGCATATTGAAAAGTTAGAATGAGAGTCTTCCTAAAATCGATTGATGAACGTATTTGGTTGAGCGTAGTGAATGGTTGGACCGCTACATCTACCCTAGTTGCAGGTGTAGTTACCCCTACTTCTATTTCAACTTGGTCTAAGAAAGATTTAAATGAGTGTAATTTGAATAGTAAAGGACTTCATGCTCTATTTATGACCGTATCACCTGAAAAATTTAAGCATATGTCTATGTGTGAGGTTTCTAAAACCACACATGATGAAACTCAGACTGTTAATAATTCTAAGTTACAGATGTTGATCACTAAGTTTGAAGAAATTAGGATGAAGGATAATGAGACCTTCGATGACTTCTATGCGAGCTTGAATAACATAGTTAATTCTAGTTTTAATTTAGATGAGAGAATTCCTGAGTCTAAGATTGTCAGAAAAATCTTAAGATCATTACCTGAAATATTTAGGCCTAAAGTTACGGCTATCGAGATGAGCAATGATCTAGATACTGTTAAGATTGAAGAATTGGTTGAATCTCTCCAAACTTATAAACTCACCATATCTCAACATAAGAAGAACAAATATATAACCTTGAACACTGTTATGGAAGAAAAGTATGATTCATCTGATTCGAAATCACTTAATGATGAGGAAAATAGCATACTTTGTTAAGAATTTCCAAAAAATGTTTAGAAATAAGAAAAAAAAAAACTAAAGAGAGACATAGAGGTGATTTCGATGAGTTTAGAAAGAGATCTAAATCTTTAAGATGTCATAAGTGTCAAGGTCTTAGCCATTATAGAAGTAAGTGCCCTAATGGTAAGATAAATTAGAGTAAAGCTATGAATACAACTTTCACTAAAGACGAGTCTAGCATAGATAATCAAAGTGAGATGTATACACATGAGAAGATTTGGAAGTTTATGGCCTTCACTGTTAGGATTAAAAGTAAATCTGATAAGGACAGTGAAAATGTTGAGGAAATAGATAGTGGTGAACAATTTGAGGAAGATTCTAAAGATAAAGATGAGATTCGTGAGGCTTATCAAATTTTTTTTTAAGAGAGTCTTAAGATTAAGAAGGTGAATAAAGTTGTACTTAAGAAGGTCGATGAACTTGAGCTAATTAGAAAGAAACTTGTAGTTGACCTTCAAGAGTCTACCTTGTGCATCAACAAATTAAATACTATAAATTGATCCTTAGAATTTAAGATTAAAAATCTTACAAGTGAACTTGAGAAGTCCTCTATGAGAGTTAGTGAGCTGACCATTGAGAATGAGAAATTATAATTAAAGGTTAAGAACCTTTTGAGCGAACTTGAATATTTCATATCTCAACTTTTTGCTTATCTAGTGGATCTTAAAAATTGAACAGTCTTTTGGGGTTGAACAAGCCGGCTTAGTACAACGGAGGTCTAGGATATAATCATACCGATCATTATAGGACTAGTACTTCCAAAATCATATTTATCCCTGCCACCAACGAGCCTACGTATGTTCCTAATCTTGAACTCGAGAACAAGGGTATCGTAGGATAGAGACCTATTAAACAACATAAGAACTATCAACCTAGGAATAGATATCAGCGATCACATAACTTTGGACAAAGGTTTATCCCTACATGTTTCAATTGTGGTGAGTTACGACATATAAGACCCTAGTGTCATAAATTTCTGAATAGAAATAGAAATCAGAACTTCACTAGAGATAGAAATCAGGATTGTGATGGTTGAATTGAGTTCCTTATTAATCAAGTGAGTCATTTGACCAAATTTATGACAGAGTTGACTTGGGATAAGTCTTTTACTAGTTAGGCTTGGGTAAAAAAAGGGTGATCTGAAAAAATTAAAAATTGATCACGGTACTCTTAAAGGTAAGAGTATTTGTATACCTAATTGATTAGGTACGTTTGATGCATACTTATGTTTATTAATTATTGATTCATTCATTATTGCATGCATCTTTTTTCGTTTGATTTTACTTTTTAGGTAGTTTGATTTTTTTTAATTAATAATAAAAAATATAAATAAATATAGGGAAAATTGTTTTCACTACGACATGATATATGATTTACTTGAATATGTGTGTTGTATTATTTATTGTGATTTATTTATTATTGCATGTATTTCTCTCTCTCTTTTTCTTTTTTTTTAGGTAGTTTGATTTTTTTTTTAAATAAAAAAATTGAAAAAAAAATTAGGGAGAAGTTCTTTACTACAACATGATATATGATTTGCTTAAACATGTGTGTTGTGACCAAGATGAGTTTAATTGATGTGCCGTAACATATTTTTCATTACTTTGTTTAGGTTGATGTGGAGTACTTAGTATAATTTTTTTCATATACCATCTGCACTGCACATACTATGATCTTGTGAGTAAGTCTTGATCGCATGTGTGAGACTTAGGATGGCCGTCATCTGTTAATAATGTGACCTTGAACATGGATTGACATTAATTTAATAAACCTAAAGTCGAGTATCGAATAATTAAGCTCGAAGGGTTTCTCATAATCTGATGCCCTATGGTCAACTGACTTGAAGTCATCAGCCCAAAACTTGTTACAATGGTCATCTTAGTTGAATGGAGAAGAGCCCACACATATGATGTGAAAAATTGAAGAGAAAAATAATAAGCTTAAAAAGAAAAATATAAATTATGTGAAAATGTATATATGCTCAAAGTAAGAGGGAGAAAATAATAATATATATGAAAATGAGCTTTATATATCGGTCTTAATATGCATTATTGATTTGACTTTCATTAGTAGGGGAATGAACTTATTTAATAGTGATGGTTGGAATGTCATTTTTCACAAATTTAAGGTTTGGAGTTTTGGTCATAAGGAATTAGTGACACTTAATATACATGAGTCACTTATATAATTTACTCAATTTAGATTTGAACTGAGTATGTAGGAAAATTTATAGGTCATTGATAATGTTTGTGCATGCTATCAACTGCATCTTTGAGTTATTATATATTATTGTTATAGTTACATTCGTCATTTGTGACAAAAATGGGGAAAGATGATGAGATGGCATTTAAATTTTAGTTTAATTTGTAGTAAATGTGAGATGATTTATTTATTTATTTATTTTGAAAGCTTAGCTTTTTTGAATTTTGACGTTTTGTGATATTAATGTTTTAGTTGGTGTTTTGATTAACATTATTATGCTTCCCAATCTAGCTAACATATGATAGTCTGTTTCAATTATTATATTTCATATATCACATACATTTACACTTGGTATTTGAGTTATTGATTTCAGAAAATAGGATTCAAGAAATGCAAGAGAAAGACATTTAGTTTGAGTTTAGGTAGATTAGTTTTGTTTCTACATCATTGACTTTAATTGTATAATTTTGTCATAAAATGTCAAAGGAGGAGATTGTTAGCTTTTAGTTTTATTGGCAATTTTTTAGACAAAAAAATTATTGTAAAAGAATATGATTGTTACAAAAGAGTTGTAAAAGTCAATGAGTTTTTCGAAGTGCTTTATAGATAAATTAGGAGTCTTTAGATTCGAGTATGGAACAAGAAGAAAGAGTCGTTGGATTTACGCTAGCCTATGACTAGCTGAAACTCGGGCATCCAAAATAGAATCATTGTCGTCCGGCTCGAGTGACACACCTCTCGCTCTTCTATCGCTAGCTTGCGCTCGAGCAATGATGTTTTCCGAGAAACACTATTTTGCTTTTTTCAAAAGCTTTAACTATCATATACTACCTAAACACCTTCTATTATAAATACCCAATGGTCATTACGATTTTGGGGGTGGTTGATCATTATTTTACATCCTTATATCATTATTTCAAAATTCAAAAACATATTCAAATATTTAGATTAACATTTTGTTCCTTGAGATCAATCAACCACGAGTTTGGAGAAAATATCAAATTCATATAATAAAAAACGACGACTTCCTAGATATCATTAGGAGGTACTTTCTCAATAACTTTCAGGGATTGGTGAAGATTGAAGAATGTTGGACCAGAAGTACAATAAGAGTACAAAAACAAGGTGTTCTTGGTGTTTCACAGGAAATAGACAATTTCAAAAGATCGAGAGTAGGTGTGAGTGAAGCACGTTCCAACGAGTTTTGGAGATTACATGAATTAGACCAACGAGTCTAGTGAATTTTCTAGTTTTGATCATACTGTAAGTTCTTGTTGTTTAGAGCGGAAACTATTGGCTTGGTTCTAAAAGTTTTACCTAGTTAAGAGTTTTCTCTGTCATCAAACCTTGTGTTATGTACTACTTTATTTATTATTGCGGCAATTCAATATAAGATAATTTGACTTGATTGACTAAACATCTAGAATAATTAAAAAGTGACTTGTTGATTTTAATTGATAAATTTAATTCTGCATTATTCACATATTAGATGATTTTCGAGTTAAACTAGTAAATTTAATTGTTTTTTAAACATACTCATATATATGTACAGTAAATAATAATTAACACTCAAAAGCTCAAAATAAGCCAATTGATTTAGAGTAGAAAATGTCTTGACTCATAATTAGAATTCGAAAAACTAATTCGTTTAAGAAAATATTCAAGAAATTTCATTTATCAAGAGATTTTATATATAATAGAGAACATTTTTAAATTTAGTAAGTAGATTTTTCTATAATATTTATCATAGCTCTCTATTTTGACTCTTCATTTTGCTCTTTTGAAAAAAAGCATATATTGTTTTTTCCAAATCAATTTCAAAAATAAAGTATTGAAAATATGTTATTTAGTAAGTGAAAAATTTGTGAAGTAAGAAAATGTGATTTCTTTAAAGTTATTTTCAATCATTGACTGCTTAAATGTCAAAAATATTATGTATTACAGTATTAGAGTATGTAGATGCTCTAAATATATTTGATTGAGTTGAAAAACAGTTCTTAAATTATAATTAAGTGAGTTTTAATGATAAATATTTTCTTATTCTGAAAGACCCATAATCCACTCTAATCAAATTAGGGATGTCGACATTGCAGTGCCAAGAATTTTCTAAATGTAAGACATCTCTATTTTTCACACTCGTTTATTTATTTATATTTTTTGAAATATAACTTTAAACACAAAAATAAAAATAAAAAATTTGAAAAATTAAGTGCAAGGGCTAAATTCTCGATCTCCACTTTGATAATGAGACGTGTTACTATCCCTAAATCAAATTCCATTAAACTACAATTTTTCAATTTCATATATCCCTTGTGAGCGTTCCACCTATCAATATATTTGACAAAAGATTTTTAACAAATAATCTTGACCATTAATAAAAACTAATCCAATGGTTTACATAAATCATCATTTTAAAGTTCACAAATATTGAAGAAAGCATGAAATTTCTCTTTTCTTTTCTTTTATTAGGAAAAATGTAAACTTATTTGCCAATCGCCGGTGGTGAGTGATGTGAGTGTGGCAACGTCTGGTGATTGTTGAGGCAGCCAGGATTCTTTGAGAGAAGGAGGTGAGAGATTTATGGTCGGGGAACTCACACCATTGAATCAGAGATAATGGTATGGATAGTAATATTATATTAGATCTGTTTGAGCCCCATTTTTTTTATAGAATGAATTTTGTAATAATAGGTTGATAAAAAATGCGTGGTAAGGAAAAATTTTGAATTTACGTGTAATATTAGTTTTTAAAAAAAAATGTGTAATTGAAAAAAAGAAAGAGAAAAATGTATTTTAAAAAAACAAAGATCAAACAAGGGCTTAGCTTTTCGACGTGGGTACAAGGATTTTAAAACGATGATTTATGTGAACAACTAGATTTATTTTTATGAATGATCAAGATTGTTTTTAAAAAACCTTTATCAAATATATTGGTAGGTGAAATGCTCCCTTACATAGCCCTTGTCTAGAAGGTATTTTTAGTAATTTTTTGGAAAAATATGTCCGTTTTATAGTAAAAAGACAACTGCATTTATTGACCAAATCGAGAAAAATTACCTTTGTACCCCTTTGATATTTATTTCATTGTACTTGAGAAATGGATATTTTAGAAAATTTACTTGATATTGAGTCAATAATAACATTGTAGGAATTCACATATTGATCCAACTATCCAAATTATTTTTAAAATTAAATAAGAATCGTGCCCAACAAGGCATAAAAATCCACAATTACTAGGGGAGATAATTAATAATTCTTGAAGGAAAACAAGAACCACTCCACTTCATTTTTTAAAAACACCCCATAATTGATAATCCCATCCAATAAAATCTCACCAAGTAAGAATTTCCTTATTATGCATTCGTTGACTATCCATATTGTAGCTACGTAGTAGATGACGTTGGATTCAATCTTGCCCTGTCCCTTATTCCTTCGTGCAATTGTCAGTACAAACACATCACAACGTCTGATGGGTGGTGAGTTGGTGTTGTAGATCGGCCACAGAGGAAAAGTCTCACAATTTATAGTTAATTGATGATTGATTGACTAATTTATGGGACTTAGCCTACGAACATCAAGATTTAGAGGGGGCTATTTATTTTGAATCCAAGAATCTTCTCCCAAGAAATCTTGAGACAATGAAGTAAGATTTTCGATTCTTCCCATGTTATCTTCTTTTGC
>CAIGRN010119245.1:0-11699 GCA_903798345.1 Fraxinus anomala
CGAGCTTTTTTGGACTCGAGCCGAGTCAAAAAAATAAGGCTCGGCCCGAGCCTTAGCGGGCCGACGGGCCGGCCCCGAGCCTCAACTCGGTGAAATCGAGTCAGAGCCAGTGAAATTTTTTGCCATCCCTAGACCTTTCATAATAAGGGGCTCACTTTTTTTTATTGGATGTGAGCCCTTTATTATAAGAGGGTTGTACACCGGGGTGTCAATCCCGATATAGAAGCAGCAAAACCCTTTTATTAACAAGTTGGCTTGTTCCATCCGTTATGATTGGTACAAGTCATATGGCTTCATAGATAAAAGCAACGAGGACAATGTTTCTCGATCCGGCGCATCATCAAGTGTCAATTGGCCGTGATAACATTCACGTTCTCCGGCATGCCAACGTTCGTTGTTGAGGGAACCGTGCAGTTAGCAAGAACGTCTATTGGGTTTCTAATAACTGACGATATTTCAGATGCAATCTTGATGGAGGCTGTCAGAGTTGAGGAAAGGCGAGTGAGTTCGCCATTGATAACGAGTTAGAGACAGATGCATGATTTGAAACGGACGTGCTATTGAAGGAGATGGTACAAGATTTATATGCAAGCTCAACAAGCTGGAACTGCATTCATTCTTGGACACTCACATTTAACTTTTAAGGGCAAAACAAGGATATTCTCTCCTGAAGAGGCTGGGAATTAATTTTGGTCATAATTTCCTTTGAAGGAATTGCAGGGGGGCAGATGTGGCTCTAAAGTTGACTCCGTATCTATCCTTGAGGTTGGCATGGTTTATGTTGTTGAAGCAATGACTTAATATATTCCTATTGGTTGTTGCTCCTCTTGCACAGTGTGGTGATGTTCAATGTACAAGAAATCTGATTTTGCAAAATTTATAAAGAATTTCCCTCAATAGGGACATCATATAGCACAATATTTGATACTGTCTTATTTTTTTCCCCTTCCCTCGTTAGACTTACGTTACATTACTGCAGATCGACCTGCTATAGATTGGATATAATTGGTATTTCGCATGTCGGGTCACCCTAAAATTCTTATGTATACAAAATTTTAGGGAGTCCGTTTTAAGTAAACAAGAGGTGTGAAAAAATAATCTTGTAATTTTTCAATTACAACGGAAAACTTGAAGTGATAAGTGATGTAACTCTCATATTAAGATTGAACCACGGTAAATACGTATGTCTCAATATATATGGTTAGATTTGAATGTCTGTATAAAAAAGAAAAATTTACTATTGAAATGCAATAATTGATTAAATTACGAAGAACCATGTTGGTATATTGGACACGATTAAAAGTGAAATATGTGATAAATTTTGTATGTTGCTTATATAGTAGTGTTTATTTCAACATATCAACGTGTTGTCAAGTATTCAAATATCCCCCTTTCTCAATATCGTGTAGCATCAAGCATCAGTTTATCATTTCTAATACTCAGAACTATACGACGTCTATTAAACTTATTGACTCAATGTCGTGTCATTTAAACCTTATACATGATGTTTATCACATATAATATTGTCAAAATGGATCAGATCAATTAGTTTGTTTGTGAAAAAGGGGAACTGGTTGAAAGCTAATCCCTTATTTGTATAAAATTTGAAAAATAAAAATCATTTAAAACAAGTCAAGAACTGGTTGATTAACCCCTCGATCATTTAACCCTCGACTCTTTATATTTTACGGGTGGATGGCGTTTGTTATTTTTAACTTCTAATTACACCAAAAAAAAGTTAGTTTAAGAATTAAAGTTCACAAATTAATGCCACAAATTATTGTATTTATTGTTGAAAAATCCAATTAAAATTTTTATTAGGATTCACAATTTTTATTAAAATCTAATAAATATCTTATTTTAATCTCTAGTAAAGGGGTTAAATCTGTTCCATTTATCCACATCTTAGCAAAAATGGCGGGAAAACTTGTAACCCTCTGCAATTGGCGGGAAATGTACACCTCTACTTACAATATATATACACTACTCAACACTCGGCGCGTCAAACCCTTCCATCAAGTTATCCCCATTTCTAGGAACCCTAGCGCTCGAGTGAAGTAGTGAAAATCAACAATGGTGGGGCTGCCGTACGATTGTCTATCAAATCCACTGGGAGCCGTACGATTGACGTTCGAGAAGGCAGTGGCTTCGGGATCTGACCCGGCCGCTTTTGATGGCAAGGATTGGGGCGCCTCCGATCTCTTCCATGACTTTCTTTTCGATAGTGGTGGCCTCTCGCAGGTTTATTTTTTGCTTACAATTTCTTTTCAATATTAACTGATCGATTATGTAACTTGATGGAGGTATGATTTAGAAATAATTTATGTAATTTCGTTTCCCCTATGTAGCACGGAATCTGGTTATTAACCAAGATTAAGCTGGCTGATCGATAATTACACAAGCATTTATAACTACTGAACTGGAATGGGGAAAGTGCTTGAAAAGTCAATTGTCTATTAATGAATGTACAGACGTTTAAGCATAACGTACAACAATAATTTGTAGTATATTATGCAGCGTAGGTTGTACCTTTTTTCTGACAAGATTGCTCCAATGTATGGACATTGGCTGTTAGATTTGTGCATTAGGTATACTATTTGCCACAAGTGATTTTATTTTACATATTGCGGATTTGACTAGTTTAAAAATGTGACTTAATCAATATGGCTTCAATTAATTTGGTATGTTTGTATGGTTTTTTCTGCTTTACTGGGTCGATCACGTTAGAATTCATTTTATCAGAATGAAATATCTGATCTTTATTGTATGATTTGATGATAATTAGGTGCCGATGCTTAATCCCTCAACTTTAAAATGGGTTCAGCCTAATACTTTGGTTCGGTTCCGTGGTATGATCCAAGACATGCTGGGTAATGAATTTTATGTTGGTGCTCACAAGGTATTAGGTCTCCTTCCACTCTTGCATAGCTGCCTTTTGAAAAACTATTTTCATATTTCTCATTGTTTTGGGATATAATAACTAGAGATGGTACTTGGCCTTATCTTTCTCTTTCTTTGATACAGGATGGGGATACTTGGAGAACCAATAAATTCACAGACACCGCTCAATTTCCTATGGCTCCTTCATCTGATATGCAGATATGGGAGCGTCGTTTGCTTTATTGTGTTCCTGTGAGTTATCCCATATAGAGAGTTTCCATTTTTACTCGAGTCCTACGATGTTCTATCTCCATGATTTACAGTTTTTAAGCTTGACGGTTTATTTAAATCTTACGCAATGTGATTGCCTTCCTTTTGTTATAGGTCCCGGGACAGAATTCATGGACTGACTTTTCTCCTGAAGCTGTGAAAAATCCATATACCAACTCTTTATCTCCACAAAGGGAGAAACGGCAGAGGGAGGATGATGCAACTACTACTGATGTTGACATGCAAGTATGTCCCCCTCTCTACCTAGTTGTCTCAATGTACTTGTATTTTTATAATAATCAGCTGACAAGGGTACTGAAATTTACCTGGATGAAATACAAGGACCCTAATTTTATCCATTCGGTCTGCTCCTCATTTATAGAGGAATGGAACTACAGAGCTTTGTGATATAACCTAGTACAAATGTCACGTTGCTGATATGTACTTGCATGTCGGATAATATACATGTTTCCAATGTAGTACTTTGTTTTCCTGCTATGGTTGCACTTTTAGCGTATATTTAGTTGGAGTCGCACATTTTTCACATTTTAAAATTTGACAAATCTCATATAATGACAGGATTCGTGTCATGAGCTTCAGGCTTCTCCAAGTGCTAAAAAAATGGTAAATTGAAAAGCTGTCTATTGGCCTTTCTTGATCATTTTTCGATTTATGTATCTGTAATAAATTCCTCCACAGCTTTGTGATGCAGTAAACTGCCCAAAGTTTCAGTTTTCAGTATGATGTGTCTAACGGATTTCAACTTTTGTCTCTTAGAGGGAGGATGAAATGGATTTTCAGCTTTTGAATTCACAGAAGACTGCAACTGAGGAAACTTCTTCAAATGCAAGTTTGGTGCTTGACGCTGAAAGAAAGTCTTTTCCCTGTCTAGTGAAGGTGAATTCAGTTTCCAGTTAAAGTTGCATAAAACAATATGTACATTAAATATTATCTGACACCTAACCGTTTTGATCTTGAACTTTGAATGCTGTAGATATATGATACTCCAGAGACCGACTTGAAGCTGAATGATGTTTTTGAATTTGTTGGCATCTTCACTTTTGATCCAGATCTTACTGCAGAAAAAGATGATAGTGATGAATTAGCGCATGACTTTGGTGAAGATGTATTAGTTCACATGCCTCCTAGCAAGGTCTTTATTTATCTCCAGATGTTATTTTTTCTTGCCACGATTAATTTTTCTAGTATGAAAATCTATATACATTTTATTTGGAGTTTTACAATCTATGATGTCAAAGTGTTAGTATTTAAAGAATTGTAGACTCACTGCAATGACTTAAATCTCTCGATTTCATATCTTCACTTTTGGATCAGACAATCTAATATATATTGCTGAACTTCTGAGATATATAATCAGATTTTGCTGTTTAATCAGTGATGTCTCTTTGGCTAATTGCATTCATTCTGATCCTTTGGATTTTTGTATCTACCAAACCAAAATGATTACGATATTTTTGGCCATCAGTAGACCAATGGTTACTTAGTTGTGACTCATAATTTTTAACGGTTCTAGACGATAACATGAAAGTTGGGATCTGTTGTAAGACCAGCATTGGTTAGTGATTATTGATTGTAACATTGTATCATCTTAGGACAACAATAAATATAACACCCTGGTTCACAAAGAGTTTTTCATGGTTCTGGAGTTACGGTGCTGTTACACTTCGGACTTTCTGTAACTAAATTAATAGTGTGTGATTTCGTTTTTTATGGAGAAAGTTCTCTCCAGCCTGTAAAGAATAGACAATAACATGATAACCTGCTTTATTTCAGGTACCTCAGCTTCACTGTCTTGTACACAGGAAGCTTGCAATTAATGATTTTCTTTCAGTTTGTCCAACATTTGAGGTAAGCTCTATTTACTTGAACTTGATCTATGCCTCTGTCAGTTGATCTGCTCAATAGTCAACCCTCAGCTAATTTCCCTTTGTCTGTTTATTTTGATGCCCCTTTTGACAGCTAATTTTCTTGTTATGATCACAGTTAAAATCAAATGCAGTAAAAGAACTAAGGGAAGCTCTGCTTGGACATCTTACTGCTGTTCTTGGAAATGACAGGGTGACAGCTCAATACATGTTATTGCACCTATTATCCAGGGTAAGTATACCTATCTGTTCCTCTAGTTGCACAACTACGCAACTGTTATCTATACCAAGGATTTTACAAGATTTTGGTTTTCTTAAAATGTGATTTTCTCGCGGATGTTTGCTTCAGAAGTTGAAGACTTCTACTCCCTCCGGACATTGAAACTTTTTTCTGAACAAATGACTACATCACTGTGCAGGTGCATGCTAGGGTGGATACAATTGCTGTTGGGAAGCTGTCACTAAATCTTACTTGCTTTAACAAGGAGAGCACATCTGTTTTTGGCAATCGTCTTAAACTTGCAATAGAGGACCTTCTACCTTTCACGCATTATTTGCCTCTCACAATAGAACGTCTCAATACCGTTTCACTTTCCCCAAAAAAGGATTACAATACAAACAGGTTAATACAAATTTTAGTTTCGCAACTACAAAATTATTCATTTTGTTTAGTTATTTTTGGCCCAACATTGTAATGTTGATGACATTTCATGTCAATTTGCACGACCCATTCTACAGGCTGGTATCTGGCGTTCTGCAGCTAGCCGAGGGTTCTCACTTAACTATGGATGAGACTGAATTGCAAGCTGGGACCCTCAACTCCATTGGCGTTGAAAATGCAAGAGTGTTAAAAAGCTTGATGGAGTCGCAAAAGGTACATTTTATAAAAGCAGTACGAGGATAACCTCATTATTTTGTTATTATTGGACCTGGCACCATCTGGTCCTCCATACGATTAATCCTTGAGTTTCCAAAATTAGTGTAAAGAAGTGCTTACTCGGATATGATCTGGAAAAAAGTTATTCATAATCTGGTGCTTGATGGATTGGAATTCAGGGGATCTAATGTCTGTAATCCGTTAACATGCTTGTTGCTGATTCCACCCTTTTTTCCTTTTTCTTAGGTGGACTATGACTTTCAATACTATAAAATGGAGATGGCTGCAGATGTTCAACTGTTGATCCTTTCTGATGGGAAATCAAACCTTCTGCCTGCTGATCTAGTTCTCCCTTTTCGACCATCCTCAGTAGATTCACCTTCAGCAGTGGACGCAGATACGCTGAAAACTTGGAGATGGTACTTGGCTACCATGCAATCACTTCCTCATTCTATTGAGCCAGATATGCAGAAGGTGTGAATTAAGCTTGCTCCTTGGTTTCGTTATTCCACTAAAAGCACACCTTCATATGGAAGGAGGGCTTGTCTTATTTACATCAGAAAATCAGATTTTCTGCTATACTTCATGCATAATACTTCTTCCAGAAGAAGTCACATCAACGTTATTGTTCTGACATGTTGCAGGTGGTAGAAGATGATTTAGTAGCGGCAAGGCAAGCTGACCGAAGCTTAGGCAGCCAAGATCTTAGCAGGTTTGAAGACCTGGATTTTGGTAGTATGGTTTCCAAATTATATATTCATTCACTAATTTATAAAATCTTGCAGATGGCTGACCATGGGCCGCCTACTATCGACCAGTTTTGGTGAAACCTGTTTGACAATGGAACATTGGCAAATGGTGAAGGAACTTGAGCGACTCAGAAGGGAGAGACTTCAGGGCAGTATGTAAAGAAAATCATAAATGAACTATGTAAATTCTTCTTGGAATTGGGACGATAATATTACATTTGCGTGCAATTCATTTAACTTATTTGAAAAGCACTAAGTTGCTTCAAGTATCATTTGAAAAAAAAAAAAAAATCTCATAAAAATGAACAACATAATAGTAAAATTGGGAGAAATAAGATGATCTGAATAACAATGATAATAGCATTATACGTTGGCTGCTAAGTTCCTCTTTATTAGAGCAAAAGGAGTAGGAGATATCATTTTATTCTGCTACACTTGGCCACTAGAATATGCTAACAAGGTTTTATTGTGGGAAGTACGCTTTATTACTGCTGAAGACTTGGGGATATAATATTGTACATAACATTTCTTTGGATCACCTGCTCCTACAATTTGAAAAATATCAATATCACCGCTTAGCCTCCAACTCCACAAAGCACTTTATTGCTTGCCGGATCTATACCTGAGCGTGAAAATTGCACAAATAGAATTTTTCAACACACAGCGAAGTAACTGTGAAGATAAGGGTAAATGCATAACAAGCATAACTAGCTGCACCTAGACCATGAGATCTCGTATTTTCCATGAGTTGCTTTTGTAGCAGTAACTAAAAGTTGCATTGTTACTGCTATTCAATCATTATTTGTGTATTGGATATAATTTTCCCTCGTAGTAGTCTAGTAGACATTAAACCAATGAACGTCCTAACTCATAAAGCATGAAAGAAAAAAAAAATCATAAAATCTTGTATTAAAAGTCATGTTTGTTATATAGTCTAATCATAACAAATATGGTATATATCAAACATGCAAAAACTTTAGTAATCTCATTCCCTGTTGTACTATGCTTTTCAATCGGACTTGTTAAAAAAGAAAACACAATATTGGTTTCATGGAAGGATCCTAGAGTGAGAATGCATTCAAGTGTCTTAAATGTCTTCAAATTCTGAAAGCAATCAAAAATAGTGAACGATGCTGCACCATCAAGAATAAAAATTTTGTGCAAGATGAGGTTAATAAATACTCTATTTTAGACTCCATTGCAACCTTAATTGTGTTTTAAGATTTGAGACTCATACCAGTATTCTCAAGTCCCACGAAGGGAGCGGACACGATCTTTAATAAGTTTTCTTTCCCAGTCTGCTACATCCTCAAAAGCATATTCTGATAAATTCTCAAGAGGTTCCTTCCCGGGGTCATTTTTAGCCAAATCATAAGTGGCTCCACGAATCGCTCTCTTGTTAGGACCACAAGGTCTCTTTGAAGTGAGTGTATCATATGCCGTGTTAAGCTGCTAAGAAGGCACACGGACAAGTATTTCAGAGAGCACGTATTTTCTTTTGAGAGCACAGATGAGTTGCAAAGAGTTTAAGGTCTGTAGCTAAATCCCATTGTTTCTTAATAGTTGCAGCTCACGATATTATTTTGAATGATTTCAACAATGAAACAAAGAATGAGCACTTACGTCCATATTGCAGAACCAGAACATGTAAGCGATTGCAACAGCTGGTGCCCTGCCCAAACCAGCAGTACAATGAACATATGCTCGTCCTTTGCCTTCTGATATTGCCCATTCGAGTGAGGAAACAGCTTTCGGTAATCCACTTCTTAAGGAATCTGGATCAAAATCTCTTGCCTGTAAATAGGAAAGATAATTTGTAGTTATAAAATCACAATAAATTATTTATAGAACATGAGAAAAGAACAATTGTTGAAAGAAAAAGCTCCTAAAGATATGGAAGCTAGGATCTAACAAACTTTTCTCTGTTTGTCAGCATATATTAACAATATTTGGCTGAATGACCTCTTCGTGAGGATTTTTTTCCAAATCATGGCTAATTTCTAGCAATTACTGCTATTGTGTTAGTCTATCCAAGATAAGAATAATTACCCTGTATACGCTAAACCCCTGCCCATTAAAAATTATTATTATTTTTTTGTGTGTGTGTGTGTGTGTGTGTGTGTGTGTGTGTGTGTGTGAGAAAATGAATTTTGGAATAGTGATTTTTTTGGAGAATATGTGATTAAAAAGAAATGAAAAGTTTTGGGTGTACGTGTAAAATATTTTTTTGTGAGAATGTGTGTTTGAAAACGAGTTTTAAAAAAAAAGAATTTTTGAAGAATGATAGACAAACAAATGCTAAATATCTGCCATAATCGCTGTCGTTAACATATATATGATATTCATAAATATCTAATTTTATACATAAGCATTTTCATTTTGCACATTTTTACTAAAAAAAAAAAACCCACATGTCATCTTGGATAGGAAGGACACGATAGCAACGACAATATAAGGAAGAAAAAAGAATCAAAAGTCTTGTTTATTCAGCATACTGAACATACACAGAGCAGAATAGTGGATGACTCAAACTTTGTGTAATATCCACTCAGAAAGGCGTACGAGGCTATTGTGGGTGGAATTACATGCTATTTTTGCATTATCTTTTACATATACAGATGACTAAGGTATGCATATTCAAAAGAAATGCAAAATCCAAATTAGCTTTTGTAATTTGGAAAGAGTTGATAAAATATCAATGCATATCATAGGGAGCAATTGAACTAAAATGCTTGGTGTAACACACTTTAAAAGATATTGCAACAAATGGAGATTAGCTTACAGGCCTTCTCATGTGACGGATTCCGAGTTCCTTGCATCGTTCTATTATAGATGGTAGGTCGATTCCCCAATATTCTACGTCTCCGTCCTGCTGCAAGTTGAGAATATACCTGACATTCTGGTCCTCTTTCAGATGATTTATGTCTTCAACTTTCTGAGGTTGGGATCCAACAATCAGATTTTCAGTTATCAATGTATAGTTCATTCCTGAAGCGGAGGAATATTCTTTATCAGATCACTTATCAAGACCATGTGACCTTTAAATCAGGAATCTCAAAGATGCTGAATGAATTATCATTTTTCCCGAATTTCAAATCAATAAAGGATATAGAATTGATGACTGAGCTTGATATTCTTAAATGCAGAAAGTTCCCAGAATCGTCTGTCTTATCTCTAATCTAAAAAGGCGTCAAAATTAAATATAATCCAACAACTACAAAAAGTTCAATCAAGGAATATTTGAACAGCAGAAGACAACTAACCGAGATCGTGATGATACTCATATGGGTTCCTCATCGTTCTCTTCATTGCTACGTTATAATCTTCCATTTTCCTGCTGGTTGAGATCCCTTTATTTGCTTCAGTTTCACTCTCGGGAAGTTTGCAAGATATTTGTGTGAATTTGAAGGAATTGGTTGAGGCCCAGATGGGATTGCCTGCAGATACTGCGTTCTTCGTGTTTGTTGAAGAGAATCGCGAAACAGTGGGATGTGAAGAGAAGTACAAGCAGCTGCAGCTGTAACCAACACCCACCATGGTTTTCCTCTCTCACACGCGCATCAATGGTGCATCACGTTTTCACTAATTTTTGTGGCTGCTGGTTCTCATTCATACTAGTATTTGACTAAAATACCCTCTCATAAGTTAGTACTAAGAATAATATTATCTAGGGGCTCCAACACCATTATAGATGATCATACTTGATAATTTCAATTAAGTAAATCATATGGCATTGCATATAGATAAATCAACTATTTAACATAACCTCCTAACTTGGATGGTCGACCAAGTTTGAACAAAAGGCATTCAAAGTTGTTTACTAGCATATATTGATCAGATAAGATCGACTAGGCATAATATTTAGTTCGAATATTGGGCAATTTGTTTGTAAAACTCCGAAATTTTACAGAATATGATACTCAACATGTATGACATTTTAAGAAGTTATTAGGTCTAATAGGATATTTTTAGAAAGTTCAAGGACCTAAGTGCAAATTAACAAAATTATTCAATTATTTGAGAAAATATTATTAGGCTGCAAATAATAACATCAAGAGATTGTTACTTCTGAGAAGTCGTTTTGGTAAATTTAGTGAATTCTAAAATGTTTAAGAATTAAAGTGAAAATAAGTATTAAATTTCATATTTTAATTTATTTGGGCTGAATGTGTTTTTGGAGGAGAGAGAATTACTAGAGGAAATTACACTTAGATTTGGAATTAGATTTTCAATTTCAGAAATCAGATCACAAATTTAACATTTCAAAAATCAAGTTTTAATTAATAATTTAAAAAATATTTATTTTTATTTTTATTTTTATATAATTATACATAACCAAACCCTAAGAAACCACTGCTTTCACCCATTTCTCCATTCTCTTCCCGTCTCCACTTTCTTCTCGGCAACTAACCACCATCGCCACCAACCACCACCACTGCTCTCACCTATGTATCCACTTTCTCATCATTCTCCACGGTGAAACAGCAACCACCACTGCCCGCCGCCTCCACCGCCACCGTGTCTTCTCTCCCTCACTGCGATGTCGCGCGCCCACCGTCGTTGCTCACAGCGGGCAGATCTGTGATTTTTTTTTTCGAGTTTGATTTATCGGATGATTGTGGTGGTTGTATACTTGACTTTTGCCGATGGTTTGCTGTGGTAGTTTTTACCGAACGGTGTTGTTGGGTGTGGCGGCGGGTGCGGTTGGGTGCGGCAGTCGTGGAGATGCAGATCTGTTTGGGTCAGTTGGGTGTCTGTGCTCTGTATCCGGTTGGGTGTGTTCTGGTGGTCGTAAACGGTGCGGTGTCGTGGTGTTAGCGGTGGATCGGGCACTGCGAATTGTGGATCTGAAATTGGTGACAACAGTGATTATGTGTTCAGTGTGTGATTTGTGCATTCTGTGTTGTTTTGGCTGTGCGTGTGGCGATGGTGGTTTTGGGGTGGTGATAGTGGTGTTGGGGAGGGTGTGATGTTGGTTTTGAGATGTTGATGTTGCTATTGGGCGGCGACGATGGTGGTGCAGCTGGTGGAGGCAGT
>CAIGRN010119247.1:0-27716 GCA_903798345.1 Fraxinus anomala
AAAATACAACTTCTGCAACTTCAGATTTGATAAACAAAATAAAGAGTCTTCTATTTATAGGAGACATGTACAAACACTAGATTTAATTTAAAATATAGAAACTATGTAAAAAATCGCGTAAAATCGAAAAAAATATACGGCCCGTCGCTCGAGCGAAGCTGAACGATAAGCGGGCGATAGCTCAGTGACAGGTGGGTGACAGACTCCCTGTTCCAATTTTGCTCCTTTCACTCAAGCGATAATCGAGCGTCCGTCTAGCGTCGTCAATCCGTCTTTTTTCCTTCTTGGACCATATTTTGACATCTTCACCCCAATACTCCAAACGCGAAGCCCTAGATCCAATTTGGACCGAATTTGGGTCACAAAACCCACACTTGTTTTCCCTTTAAATCAAACACAACATAGATGAATGGCTTTAACTGAAAGGGGAAGTTCTAAAATTATCTTTTATTGTATAACCAAGAACCCAAGGGCAGGCAAGGTACCCGGGAGACTCTGCGCATTCAAATCAATTATAAAAAAAACCTTTTAGGGATATGGAATGTCAACATTAGGTTCATTGTTAGGTCTACCAGCCAGATGCTGTTGTTCTTCGCTGTGGGGAGGATTCATTGGCTGGTAATAGGTAGAGTGCTTCAGCTTGTCTGTGAAAGGTCATGCAGATTGCCTATGTTTCTTGAGATCTACCAATTATCCGCTTGTGGTTTGGGGTGGTGAAGGCTATACAATAAGGAACGTTGCTCGTTGCTGGTGCTATGAGGTCTTTCTCTTGTTCTTGCTTTCCATGCATTGTATGTGTGAATGTGTGCCTTTGTACATTTGGTTTTCTTCTTTTCCCCATGATTACAGATATAACATCTGAAGTTTCATCATCCATATTTGTTTTTTGGATACACATTGATGTATGATGCCGTGTTTTATTATAGACAAGGATTGCACTCGGTGCGGAACCTCATAATAATAATTTTCTTGTATAGATATAAATTATGTGCATAAATCATCCAATAGTAATATCTCCATAGGTTACACATAATACATGAAATCATAATGGTTTATACGTGGGCATGCAAGATTCAATTAAGAGTTTTCAGATACGCAGCGTATCGTTAACTATACAAGGCAAATTATTATCAGGTTCCACACCAACTTCAACTACTGTCTGCAATAAGTCAGGGAATCATACACCAATGTGACAATGGTGTTTGCGATGTTCAATTTTGTGAGCATGATTCATATTGATTTACCCTGTAAAAAAAAGAAAAGGAATGAAATATTTCCAACTATGTATATGAATTATTGGTTTCAGCATTTCACCGTTTAATGCAGTCAGTTTTTAAGAAATTTTAAGAGATTCTTATTTTGACATTTTTCAATAAAAACAGGCAAAAGATATTTGAATGTTTAATAATCTAGTATGATTTCATATTTGATAGCAAAGTTACGTGCCTCAAATAGGGTAAAGAAACAAGGCGTTCGTGCAGCCTATGTGTATCTTTCCGTGCGGTACCCTTTATTTCAAAATTCATAGCTTCTAAAATACAAGGATGTTAAAGGTGATTCTTTCGCTCAAAGAATTATTTGTTTCACCGAGCAGGATATTAGTTTTATTATCATGCAATATTTGACAGCAATATTAACAAAGATATGACTTTAACAACATTTCAATAAAATATATCTTACACTTGCGTCTCAGTAAATTGTCTCTGAAAATCCAGGCTGAAGTCACCACCAGTGAAGAACCAGCTGCTGATTTAACCAAAAAAACAAAAGAAAGCCTTCTAAGAGTGAGTTCATGACGCTAAAGATTCTTTAGGAATTGCCCCTCTGGCACCCATTGCACCCAACGAACATCAAATCACCCAAAGGTTTTGTCCATACCCACCACCGCAGCGTGTGTTTAAAGTGTATTTGGTGGGCTATATCGAATTTCTTATCTGCTGTGCAACCAATAGTTAAAATGAGCTCTAGTACCACAAATAGTAGCGCCGACACAAGTGGTGGCGGCCAAAAGTCTTTGGAAAAGATGGGAACAAGTATAACCTCAACATTATGTTAAACTTTTAGGTCGCATTGATTTTTTTTGCATTTGGTTTGCACATTATTGTCTAAATTGATTGTTTTTGGAGATTAGAAAAAAGGTACATCTTACCCTGATTCATGGTAAGAGTGGATGTGGATGGATTAACTTAACTCAACAAATTGGATGTCAAAGAAAACACATATTGTAGCACCCCGAAATTTATTTTACCTTTTTACGAAGTGCTTAAATTTTTAAAATATAAATTTTGGCCATTAGCAAATTAATTGGTCCATGTCTAGCCTTGTAATCACACTAAAGTCCATAAATTAAAATGATAATACAATATGTGTATTTCTTTCTTTTTTAAATGAAAGTCAATCATTCCCTAAATTGTTTCCCTGCCTTGCATAAAGTCAAGCATGTGTTTCAAATCCAAAGATCTACGTTTGTTTTCACGTTTCGTAATTCAATTCTTACTTTTGGTGATAAGGTATGAGTTTTCTTTTTATATTGTTTGGTTCTTATTTTGAGGATTTAATTTAGAATTCATGTCACGATCGGCCATCCCCATCTTTGGCTGGAAATGTCAATGAACAGGAAATGTTAAGAATTTCAATCTATGTTCACATCCTATGATTAAATATATACATAAATATGTTTATATTGTTCCTTCAACTGTTCAAACCCAAGGGCTCATATTTCGGCATCAAGTACTGTGCTTTAATGATTTGTTAATTCTCAATTATGCCATGTTTTGCTAATATGCTAGTGTTTAGTTTACTAAGGGCCCATTTAATTGCAAAGGTAAAATTTAGAAAGAAAATAAATTACAGGGAATTAAATTGTTTAGAATTTGTTTTACTGAGAATTGTAATTAATTATGTTTGATTTGAATAATTTTTCACTTGGAAAATGTTGAAAGTTTAGTGTCCGTTTGACTTTATTTTTCATGAAAATTGTCCATTAAACTGATAATTTTTTTACCATTGAGTCTACATGTATGGGAATTGAAACTGCTTATTTTTCGCTGCGCATGTTTAAGTAGATTCCCAACAGTTCCTTCAACTGTTCAAACCCAAGGGCTCATATTTCGGCATCAAGTACTGTGCTTTAATGATTTGTTAATTCTCAATTATGCCATGTTTTGCTAATATGCTAGTGTTTAGTTTACTTAGGGCCCGTTTAATTGCAAAGGTAAAATTTAGATAGAAGGAAAATAAATTTCAGGGAATTAAATTGTTTAGAATTTATTTTACTGAGAATTGTAATTAATTATGTTTGATTCGTATAATTTTTCACTTGGAAAATGTTGAAAGTTTAGTGTCCGTTTGACTTTGTTTTCATGAAAATTGTCCATTAAAGTGATAATTTTTTTTTTATTTTACCATTGGGTCTATAATTTGTTCCAATGGCGACAATTTTTTTTTTTTTTTAAAATTACCATACCGAATACCATTCTTTGGTTTTGTTTTGCATGGAAATTGTCAATAAAAGTATTAAATTTTTTTATCATTGTGTCTAGAATTTTTTCCAATTGTCAAAAAAATGTCAAAAAAAATAAAAAAAAACCCAATTTCCACCAGAAAAATCAATTACCACAAAAAACAAAAGAAAGCATTTTCCTTCAAAACCAAGAAAAGAGGCGCGTGAGGGGTGGGGAGGGAAAATGAATTCCGGGGAAAAAAATTTCTATCAAGCACCACAAAATGTGGAAAATGGAAAAAGTTTTCCAACTTCCTAAGAAAATAGAGGGAATCAAACGGGGACTTAGATCTTTTTGTGTATCTATAATTTTAATTGAGAAAATTTCTATGTATTAGATGTGGAGTCTTATATTTATTTATCAATCTATGCACAGAGAAATATAATTATTTGTTTATTTATAAATTTTGAGATTAGTACTTTTATTTGATTTATAAGTACTATTATTTTAAAAATAAACTTGCAAACATGTGAAATACTTATGAACATTAGCCTAGAAATATAATAAAGGGATAAGATTTAACTCGATTATGAAAATCACTTAGCATATAGGTTATGTATGTCTATATTGATTTTTTTTAAAAAATGATTAGTTACTTGTAAACTTCTCATAATAGTCGAACACGTGCTCGCCAATCAAGATTTTACCATGACCCCTAAGTATTCTTTAAGACCAATTTTCTTATGTAGTCATATAGTCTAGTTTATGCATATATTTAATTGTTGATAATATTAAATAAATCTTGCTCATGATAGAAAGTACAGTCGATCTAATATATTAATAAAAATAGTCAATGGGTATATAGAAGCTTGTTTTTAATCAATGATAATGAACTGAAACTTTTGGCATGTTCACTTCGTGGGCGACTAGTGGCATCTCCACTTGCCATTTTAAAAGTAAATGTTTAAGGATTTTAGGTAAGTAAACCTCCCCTTATCTTCATGCATACATTACAACATTAAATGTATAAATGCGTTACATAAATTTGTTATTATATGAACTTGATATTCGATTATTACATTTTATGTCATTAATACTTCTCAGACATATTCATGCACATGAAGCTTTTAAGAATAAAAAGTCTCCAAATGTCGAGAGTCAAAGAATGTTTTTAAAGATATGTATCCCAAATATTTTATTAAGAGGAGCATGTCTATGCCATCAAAGGTGTGAGTGGAAAATAGGGTGTGAGGGATCGACGCACCCGACCAATGTTCAATTATAATGTTAATGTTAACCGCTTTGCGGTATTATCGATAGGATGAATCGAGGTTCCAAATAATAATTCCCCACTGCATTCTGATTGGTTAGGCGATACACCAAGTGAGTTCACAATGTCAATGTTAAGATTTTTAAAGAAGTGAATAAAAAAGGGAATACATATTGAGATACTTTTATTTTAAAGTAATTCATACGCATATCATAAGCATGCATCATATTATGGAGTTTGCTTACTGAGCACAAGCTCATTCCACGTTATTCCTCCCTATTTCAGATGATGAAGGAAATAAGATTTAAGATAACAACTTGGTCTGGGGTGGTGAAGGCTATACAATAAGGAACGTTGCTTGTTACTAATGCTATGATGTCTCTCTTGTGCTTGCTTTCCATGCATTATATCTATGTATTTTGTTTCTTCTTTTTCCCATGATTACACATATAACATTTGAAATTACATCATCCATGATTGTTTTTGGATACACATTGATGTATGATTTCGTGCTTTATTGCAGACGACGGCTGCACTTGGTGGAACCTGATAATAATAATTTCCTCTTATAGATATAAATCGTATGCATAAATCATCCAATAGTAATCTTTCCACATATTACACATAATACATGATCTCAAAATAGTTTATATATGGGCAAGAAAGATTTAGTTAAGCATATTTGCGCACACAACTTATTATCGGGTTCTACCCTAACTGCAACCGACATCTGCAATAAAGTAGAGAATCATAAGTTAATGTGACAGTGGTGTTTACGATGTTGTTTTGTACGCATGATCCACATTGATTGAACCTGTAAAAAAAGAAATCGAATGAAACATTTACATTATGAATATGAATTACTAGTTTTAGCATTTTACCACAATGTAGTCAGTTTTTATGAAATTTTAAGATATTCATATTTTGACATTTTTTAATGAAAACAGTTGCATGGAAATGATATTTAAGTGTTTAATAATCACATATTATTTTATAGTTGATAGCAAAGTTAGGTGCCTCAAATAGGATAAAAGAAACAAGGTGTCCGTGCATCCTATGTGTATTTTTCTGGTCGACCCCCTTTAAATGAAAATTCATAGCTTCTAAAATAGAAGTATGTTAAAGGTGATTCTACAGTCAACAAACAATTTTTCGCCAAGCACATAATCATGCAATATTTGACAGCAATATTAACGAAAATATGCCTTTAACAACATGTCAATAAAATGTATCTTACACTTCGTCTACGTAAATCATGCTGTGAAAATCTAGGTTGCAGTCACCACCGGTAAAGAACCTGCAGTGTTGAATTAACAAAAAAAAAAAAGCAAAGAAAAATGCCTTCTAAGAGTGAGTTTCATGTGCTAATGATTCTTTTGGAATTTCCCTTCTAGCACCCATTGCACCCAACACACATCTAAGCACCCAAACGTTTTGCCATACCCACCATGTGTTGTGCTTTGGTAACACAAATTGTGGTGCCTTCACTAGTGGGAAGATGGCAACAAGTAAAACCTCAATATTGAGTGGTACAAAAATTGCTACACAGTTGCTAAAATGTATATCTTACCCTGATTCATAGTAAGCGTGGATGTGGATGGATTAACTTGATGAATTGAATGTCAAAGAAACCACATCATGAATGAAGTAGAAATAAGAAAGTTCACGTTTACATGTCCTTTTTATTTATTTCTCGTCTTGAGATAACATGAGTATGTGTGTGTATTTCATCATCGATCTATTGATTAAAGGCATGAATGAATCAAAACTAATAATGAGAGATGACGACTTTATATAAGGAAGAGATGTGTTAAATTTAATTTCACCGAGAGGGATCCACAAAAAGAAAGATTTGAAATGGAAACAAATGTGAGCAAGAGAATAGATGTAAAGGAATGGTTGGGCTTGAGAGAAAGAAGATTGCTTATGTAGTGGGTGTGAGGGAGAGGAGCAGTCGAATTAATGATAACTTGCATTGCAGTCCCTATGTTTCGGGTTAGTCATATTCATTTCTTTGCTCTCAATTTATAGAATATTGTAGCCATGCCCCAATTTTTACTTTGTTTTGAATTTTTGGTTACAATCTTTATTTCTTGACAGTGGTTTATGATGTTTTAATTTGTACACATGATCTTTTAAAGATTCAACCTAACCAAAAAAAAAAAAGAATGAAACAATTACTACTATATAAATGAATGATTGGTTAGCATTTCATCCATCCTGTTATGAATTGATTGTAAGATAATGACAATAATGAAATAAACAAGAATAAAAATAAGAACGTCAAAATTTATGTGAAAACCTATTATGGCAAAATCACAGGCAAAGGAGGAGAATTTTACTAAAATCAATAGTGAATGTATTTACAACAACATATCAATATTCTCAATTGTGATCTAAAACTCTCAAGATGTTGTATGAATATTATGAGAACAAGAAGTCGTGGAGTATATATATAAGCCCTAAAATCCAAGTTATAAATTAATAGGAGTCCAAAACATGTGTCAAAATGTGACATGAGCCTGGGGCAGATAATCCCGCTATTAGAGCGCCAAGCTAGAGCTAGGTGAGCGGCAGCTTCGTCCCTCAAGCGCCAGGTGGGCGTAGGATTGCGTCGATTTTGGGAGAAAAATTGAAGGCGCTGCTCAAACGGCCAGCTAGCTAAAATGCGATGACTTTTTTTCCCGATCTATAATTTTGTTCTCTTCAAGACCACTTCAACCAAAACTCCAATATCCACTAGAATTTGGGTCAAACTATAACAAATATCCATCTTAAACCAAATTTCAATACAAGCTCCAATAGGTTAAATCAATGACAAACACCAACTAAGTTCAAGCAATGCTCAAACTTTGAATGGGAAGTAATTTTGTCATCATATCAATATGATTATCCTTGATATAAACCTTACTCACTACAATATCACTAGGAGTAATAACATCATCCACAAAATGATACCTCACGTCAATGTGCTTAGTCCTTTCGTGAAACATCTGATCCTTAGAAAGATAGCACTCTATCATAATATACTGTAGAAATCTACAAGTCTTCACTGAGTTTACCAATTAATCCCCTTAACCATATAGTCTCCTTACATATCTCTGTAATGGTTATATACTCTACCTCTGTTGTAGACAAAGCTACTATATTCCATGAAGTAGCTTTCTAACTGATAGCAAAGCCTATAAAGGTAAGCACATACTTTGTAAGTGATCTCATCTTATCAAAATTTCCTGCATAATCTGAATCCACATAACCAATGGCTCCATATGTATTTTTACAAAAATGAAATCAAGCATTAGTAGAGCCCCTTAAGAATCTGAATATCTACTGAGCTGCTTTTCAAAGATCCTTGTCAGGATTTGCTATATACCTATTAATTGCACTAACTGCATATGCCAAATCTAGTCTTGTACAAACCATAGTATACATTAGCGATCCTACTGTATTGGAATAAGGAATCTGAGACATATAATTAATGTCTTCATTTGACTGAGGACACAAGCCAAATGATAATTTAAAGTAGGCAGCCAAGGAAGTACTGATAGCCTTCCTTAGCATTCAGAATATTAAACATTTGAAATACTTTCTCAATATACCCCTTCTGACTCAAATACAATTAGCCAACCTTCATATCCCTTAAGATTTCCATATCAAGAATTTTTTTTGCTGCATCCAAGATTTTCATCTCAAACACCTCATAAAGTTGAGCTTTTACTTTTCTGACCACTGCTTTATCATTGGCTACTATAAGCATATCATTAATTTATAACAACAAATATGTAATCGATCCACTTTCTTCCTTTTTGAAGTATAAACAACTATAATAATTACTTCTAATAAAATTATGAATAGTCATGAATGAGTCAAATATTTTGTACCACTATCTCGGCAACTGCTTCAGTCTATACAAGGACTTATTTAGCAAATACAAATAGTTTTCCTTTCTAGAAACTATGAAACCCTTTGATTGTTACATATAAATGCTCTCCTCAAGTTCTCCATGCAAGAATGTTGCTTACAACCATCTGCTTAAACTTCAAGTCATCCTTAGTCACAACCACAAGTAAAGATCTAATTGATCTATGTTTTACCACTGATGAGAACACATCTGTGAAGTCAACACTTGAAATCTGACTGTAGCCCTTTGCTACCAATTTGACCTTATACTTTGCCTCTTTAGCTCCCAATATACCTTTTTTCTTTTTGAACACCCACTTACAACGAACAACATTTTTATCCCGAGGTGATTTTACCAAGTCCAAAGTTATGTTTTTATTCAATGATTCCATCTTCTTCTACATATCAATCGACCATCTACTAGAATCACTGCAATTGACTGACTTTGAATAAGTAGCAACTCCTCAGTGGAATCAATATTTTCAGCCACACTCAATGCATAGTATACCAAATTTGCTTCTCCAAACTTCTGTGGTGGTTTAGTGTTTCTGCGATGTCTATTCTTAGCAATTGAATATCGTAGTGGTGCTTTTGGTATATTCAAAGTGTTACCATCTATCAGCTATGAACAAGGCTGATCCGTAGTAGATTGTTCTGAAGATTTTAACTCCACCTAAGTTGAATGATCATGTTCTTCAGATTTACCAGAATCCTCACAAAGCGAACCATGAAAATTGAGGGTGAGCGATTAATTAGAAAACAATATGTAGTAACATCTTTAGCCTAAAAAGTCTTAGGCAACCCATAGTTGAAAGCATACAATAAATCTTTTTTCATCAAAGTTCTATTCATCCGTTCTACCATACCATTCTATTGCGGAGTTCCAGGCATTGTCAAATGTCTTAAGATGCCTTCAACCCTGTAAAAGCTATTAAATCCATCTCAACAAAACTCCACCCGTCATCTATGAATAGATATTTCACCTGCTTTGGTGTCTGCTTTTTTATCTTTATTTTCCATTACTCGAAGATCCCGAACACATCACTCTTTTTTTTAAAGAAAAATACCTAAAATTTCTTGGAGAAATCATCAATCACCGTTAACAAGTAATAAACCCTCCTTTAGAAGGCACCTTAGCAGATCCTCCAAAGATTTGAACGGAGATATTCAAGTGTTCCCTTCATATTATATCTTCCTTTAGATAATCTGAACCTTTTTTTATTTCCCAAAGACACAATGCTTACAAAACTTCATCTTATTGGCCCTATGCCCCATTAGAAAGTCTCTTTTTACTCAATTCTATCATACTATCACTCATATGCCAAGTCACATATACCAAAGTTTTTTTAACTTTTTCATCTGGCAAAGAAGAAATAGTAACTGCTTCATCCCCTGTAACTGTGGAACCCTGCAAAATGTACAATTATGTAAAGCTTTTATGTCTCTTCATGACAACAAGAACACATCGGCTCACTTTCACAAGTATATCTATAACTCTTTGAGTTAAGTGTATTCAAAGATATGAGATTCCTATGTTTTGAAACATGCTTTTCGAATGTAAATGTTATAATAACCCCATCGAATATTCTGATTTTGACTGAACCAACTTCAGCAATTTTGCAAGTTACTCTATCTTCCATATTTACAGAACCTTTTGAAACATCCTCATATATTGTAAAACAACTCCTGTTGGGACACATGGAATGTACAAGCCAAGTGTAGAACTCAATCCTCACAAAGTTTATAGCCTATGTTATAAATCACAAGAAATTTTCCTTCACTTTACCCATCTTCCACAACATCAGCATCCGTCGTATTTTCAAGTTGCTTTCCTTTATCAATAGCACCAACAACATTATTTCTATTTTTCAAAGAATAGCAGTCAGCTCTGATATGTCCCTTCTTTTAACAATAGTGACATACTTTCTCTGCATGTTTAGATTTCAATATCCCTCTCATATTCCCATCTTGATTCCTCCGATGAACAACCAGCATTCAGCCTGACTCCTAGATCCATTTGCAAGATGCCCCAGCTACTGCTTAGACAATAAAGCATAATAGACCACATCCATAATGAGTGTATCACGACTATAGAGTATAGTATCTTTAAAAGTCACATATGATGCGGCAACGAGCACAACAATAGTAACGCTAAATCCTAATCATCATACTTAACATCCAATGTCTCTAAATCAACCAAGATTTCTTTGAACATCATTAAGTGATCATCTAGTGACGTACATTCGAACATTTGGTGAGACTACAAGCTATTTTTTAAGTGAAACTTATCGGTCAAACACTTTTTTCTTTTAGAACATCTCGAAGAATTTGATTTGATAGATGTAGATGAATTTGAGATTGAGCTTTTCGATTCTTACATTGCTTTTCGTCCAGCGTCCAGGTTAAAGGCATTTTATCAAAGCCTAACAATGGTTCCTCCAAATCCATCTGGATGAGAACTACTCACATTTTCACTTGCCATAAAGTAAATCTCATGTTTCGATCCAATATTGGAATATCGTATTTTATCGTTGCCATGAAAAACGATAATAAACATCCATAAATTTAAAAGTAAATTAAAGTCAAACTAATTTATTAAAACCAAAAATATCATAACTAAGGGTTCATCTCATCCTAACAATTTAATAACTAGCCTATCATATCAAAATTACAAAAAAAAAAAAAAAAAAAAAAAAAAAAAATCATAATTTTGTAAAACATCACTCAAAATTGTAAATTAATGAATGAATGAAGATGAATCTTGATGTTCTTGAATTTCTTCAAAACAATCTTGATATATCTTCAATAATCATTTTGCATCTTTACCCTAAAAATCCCAGGTTAAAATCTCCAATTGATGAGTTCTTGAGCTTCGCCTTTGAAATCATTTCACAATATATGATTTTGTCCATCTTTTATGATGAAAATTGATGAAAGATTGTAGTTAAAGATGTATATGAGAGGTGGTTTATATTAGCTGCCCATGTTTTGTATTCATAGACATAAAATTAGGTAAAAAATCGTGCAAGAAGGTGGTTTCCATGGAGAATTTGGAATGAAAAAGGACACGTGCTTGTTTGCCAATTTTTTGCCTAAGAAGTTACCCAGTAGGAAACTGGGCACTCGCCCAGGCAATATTTTCAACTTTTATTTATGAAACCACAAGTCGGGCAGTCGCCCAGATTTATAACTAGGCAGTTCAATCTTTGCGTTTTGGTTCCCAAATTCGATTCTTGATTCTTTTAAATCCTTTTTTCTTGCAATTTTGGTCCTTTAACTTCTAATTGTATCCAACTGAACCCGTAAAATCTTCAGTCTTCATTTTATGGTCCAAATCAACTATTTGAATGTTGCAATTTAGTCCACAAACTTTGAATTTCACCATTTTCACCAATTTTTGCTTTTTTCTTTCAATTCATTGTTCAACCATTGAGTTTTACCTATATACATAAAAAAAAACAATTCAGAATATATTTTTTCAAAATAAATACCAAATATCGCTATTTTAGATCCGAATAAGTGTATACTTATCACATACCCACCACCACCATGTGTGTTTGCAGCGTATCAGGTGGGCCCATTTCGATTTTTTTTAACTTTTGTACAACCAGTAGTTATAGCGATCTTTGGTACCATAACTAGTGGCTCTTTCACTAGTGGCGCTGACCAAAAGTCTTTGAAGAATATGGGAACAAATACAACCTCATAGAGATTGGTAGAACAAGTGCTACACGGTTGCTTCAATTTATGCTTGGTTCAAGAACACAAAATCTTGAACGAACGTTATGTTAGACTTTTAGGTCTCATTGATTTTATTTTATTTTCTTATTTTTTGCATTTGGCTTGTATATTATTGTCTAAATTGATTGTTATTGGAGACTAGAAAAAAAAAGAGTTTATCCTACCCAGAATTATTGTAAGTGCAGATGTGGATGGATTAACTTAATGAAATAAATGTCAAAGAAAAGGCATCTTGAATGAAGTAGAAAATAAGATTCACTCGTCTTGAGATAACATGAGCACATGTGTATTTTGCAATCGATTTATTGATTGAAGCCATTGATTGATAAAAAGATCATAATGAGATATATGACTTTATATAAGGAAAAAGAAGGATTAGGTTTACTTTTACAATGAGGGAACCACAAAAATAAAGATATGAAATGGAAATAGAAGTGAGCAAGAGAATATATATGTAAAGGAAGGGTTAGGTTTTGGGGGAAGAAGATTGCCAATATGGTGGGATGCAGTGACGAGGAGTCTAATCAATGATAACTACCACTGCAGTCCCCAATGTCTAAGGCAAGTGGTAATTTGAAATTCATTTATGTACTCTCAGTTTTTAGAAAAGTTTAACCACACCCAAACTTTTGCTTTATTTTGCATTTTTAGGTATAATATGTATTTCTTGACTACGTTGTTTATGATGTGCACATAATCCTTAACGATTTAACCTAACAAATAGAAAAAATTACTAAATAATTACTACTATATAAATGAAAATTACACCATGTAATGTAGTCAATTTTAAGCATTTCATAGTTTTTTTTTATGAAAAAATATTTCATTCATAAAGGCAAAAAAGCCTTAAGAAATGTTATAGTAGTGCCTATCAATGAAAATTACATTTTCAAGGAAAAAAGGGATACTGTGCCACCAAATGATCATGTCTTTGAGAGACCATGCATGTCGCCCCAAAAAGTGAACTGCCTTATTGCTAAGCCTATTGCAGTGTTGGAGGCTACATTGAGGAAATCGCTGTATTAAGTCCTTGATTTGAGCAGTCCAAGATCGGATTGGTGCAGAGGTTGATATGACAAGGTTAAGGCATAGTTTGATATGACAAGGTTAAGGCATAGTTGTAGACCTCTCACAAGTGCAGCCGCTTCAACATGTTCAGGTTCCAGAAGTGAGTTTTCAGGGCCACTTGCTGCTAAAACTAGTCCTTCCTAACGATCACGTAAAATAATTCCCAGTCCAGCCTTATTTAGATCAAATAATAAAGCGCCACCAACATTGAGTTTAAGTGAACTGTTAGGTGGTGCAAACCACCTATATATGCGGTGAAGCACACTAGGAAAATTGTTGAGAAAAGGACCCCACGCAACATCAGATTTTTTGGCGAGAGCAGAAGCAATTACTTGTGATGGTGAAAGATTAATCTGATCATAAACCCGTCGAAACCAAAAACTCCAAGTAATAAGCATAAATTTTGAAAGATCATCTGTTGAAGCGTTAGCCATTACATCAGTAGCTGCTTGTAGGAATCCTCCGTGATAAGCCTTATTCTTTAGCATTGGGAGATGATCAATTAGGAATCGATGAATACAAGGGCAGTAAAGTAGAACATGACATAGATCTTCCATTTGGTAATCACAAAAACAACATTGAGGGTCAATATGAATCTTCCTTCTGATCAGATTCTGTTTAGAAGGCAAGCTCTCTTGACAAGCTCTCCAAGCAAAAATCTTTACTTTTTGAGGAATTTTAAGTCGCCACATAGTATTCTAGAATTTCTTTCTATCGAACTCATTCGAAGGACTGCCAAGATCAAGAGTTAGACAGATTTTGAAGAATCCATATGCACTGCTAATATAGTAGATTCTAGTTTTTTCGTGTTCCCACGACCAGACATCCTCTTCTCCCAAGTGGCTAAGATGTAATTTCAAAATAGCCTCAACAATTTTTGGATTGAAAAGAGCTCCAAGCTTAGCCAAATTCCACCACTTTAATTGAGGATCAATCAGGAACGACAAAAGACAATCAAGCGGTTGGTTATAATTCGGTTGTAAATTGGCCCCCAGCTCCTTGCTAGTTCTGTGAGACCATCATTCAGGATATGTATAGTGCATCCATTTCCCACAACCCATCTTCCTCCTCGTATCAATAGATTTTTAGGCTCCCAGATTCCGCGCCAAGTATAGGAAGGAGTTTCCCTATAGATGCTTTCAAAACATTGCCATCAGGAAAAATAAGTGTTGCAAAAGTCTCCAAGCTTGTTTACCAAGCATAGCCATGTTGAAGATCTCAAGCTTCTTGAAGCCCATGCCCCCAATAGATTTCGATTGACACAGAATACTCTACGATTGCCAATGGATTTTCCTCTCCTCCTTTCTTTGGCCCCACCAGAATCGAACCATCATTCTCTCAATTTTAGTACACAATGTGGAGAAGAGTTTGAAGCAGCTCATAGCATAGGAAGGGATGCTAAGGCCACTGATTTGAAGAGAACCTCTCTTCCTCCTTGGGAGAACATACTAGTCTTCCATCCTTGCAATTTCAGCCATACTTTATGTTTTATTTAAGAGAAGACCTGAGGTTTTGATCTACCCACCATAGGTGGTAATCCAAGGTACTTTTCATACTACTTTATTTGGAGAGCATTCCAAAGGGCTATAATTGCTTGCTGTTTTTCTGGTTTCATATTTGCACTAAATACCATTGAAGTTTTATCCCTGTTCAATTGTTGACCTGAGGCATCTTCATAGATACTGAGGATTGTTTGTAATCGAGAAGTGGTTCCTTCATTAGCTTCACAAAAAATCAAACTATCATCAGCAAAGAGGAGATGATTCAGCCTTGGAGCTCTTCTGCACACTTGAATCCCAGTCACCTTATTAGTTCGTGCCGCATCATTCATTAGACTGACCAGTCCTTCAGACTGTCCAATGTAGGAGAGGCAATAGAATTATGAATCTAGCTCTTATTAACTCTTTTCCACCATCTTGTGAGATTGGCGCCCTTCTTTTTAGTTTGATTCTCGTCTGAATTGGGCAAAACAGGATCTATATGTTGAAAGACAGAAGTGCCCTTAGTCAAGGTGTTAGCAAAGCCAATATCATTAATATTCCCTTCCCTGTGATCTGCAATTAACTTATCAGTCTGTAAAATTTGTTCTCCCGAATTTGCATCAATGTTACATTATCTCCCTTAGGATTATTTTCCTCTACTTGTTCTGTAATTAATGCCTTCATCAGCTCCATAGAATCTTCCCCGAAATTATGTTCCTATAATAGCTCCTGATTTCCGGCTGTGTTACAGTCTGTTTCCATCCCTGAAAACTGCTTACCATTTTTCATACCATCGAAGTTAGGTGGTTCTGCATGGTTCGTCGAAAGGTTTGGGCCCAGGAAATTCAGTTGTCGTTCACGTATAGGGCCTTCATAATCTCCAAGATTACCAGCCCGTAACCAAGGGCCATAAGAAAAATTAGAAATGGTATATGCCTCCTTAGAAGAACTCCATTAAGAATGCTTATTTTGGCTATGTCCTAGTGTGCCACATAGATAGCAAAAATTGGGTAGTCGTTCATAAGCAAAGCGAACCCAAAATGGTTTGAAAGATCCCACACAAAACTTCTTACCGCGCAACAAAGGTTTGGAAACATCCCGAACACGAAGGAAATCACCCTTAGCAATTTCACTTTTATCAATTTCAATTTCAATGCCTTTACCAGGTTGTCTTCCAATAGAATCTACCATCCTCCAATTACGAACCATGATAGGAAGATCGTAAATTCTTATCCAGAAGTTCTCCTCAGAGAAAGAAAGATGATGAATTTGCTCAAGACCATCAACATTTTTTGGTTAAAACCACATGCTTGTCAAAAACCCAGGGCCCCTCGCGTTTGACACATTCCTTGTCTCGATTATCTTCGAATTCTGCAAGGAATAGATTAGGAGAAATGTCTCGAACACTCAAAGTTTTATTTGGCCTCCACAATCGCAACATGGTGCTCTTGAACGCCTCTTTATTGAAATGCTTACTAGCTAAAAGTTTAAACAATAAACATTTATCACTTCGATGGGGGGTCTCAGCACCGCCGTTTCCTCCACTATTAAGGCTTCTTCCTCCTGTTCTATGAGCGATAGTTGTTCACACATTTTTGCAATATCAGATTCCATAGAGATAGGTCTCGAATGAACGAGAGAAAACTCGAATATACGAGATGAAGCCTGCACAGGCGCACTGAGATGACCTCTACTCAAGGATGCCTCGAGAGGATTTTAAGCATTTCATAGTTAAAAGTAAAGTTAGGTGCCTAAAAACAGGATAAGAAAAATATTAAGGTGTTCGTGCACTCTTTGTGCGAATTTTCCATTTGACATCCTTATATTCAAAATTCAAAATTTCAAAATACAAGTACGTACAGTAAAGGTGGAACTTGCACTTAAACAACAATTCGTTTTGCCTAGCAAGACCTCATTTTTATTATTATGCAATTTTCGACTTCAATATTAATATAGAAATTACTTTAACATATTGTCAACATGGTCTATCTTACCCTTATTTGATTAAAATTAGAATCTACGTATTTCTAGTAATAAGTTGATTGTATAGGTGTTGATACCATTGAAAAGTTAATATTAGGGTTTATTGTTAGGTCTACCAATTAAGAGTTATTACACGCACAACTTATCATTAACTACGCAAGGCAAATTATTATCAGGTTCCATACCAACTGCAACCGCTATCTGCAATAAAGTTGAGAATTGTACGTCACTATGGTGGTGTTTATGATGTTCTGATTTGTACACATGACCAATATTGATTGAACCTATAAAAAAGAAAAGGAATGAAACGTTTACAACTATGAATATAAATTATTGGTGGCAACATTTCATCATGTAATGCAGTAAGTTTTTAAGAAATTTTAAGAGACATATTTTGATATATTTCAATGAAAATAGTTGCATGGAAAAGATATTTAAGTGTTTAATAATCACATATGATTTTATAATTGATAGCAACGCTAGGTGCCTCAAATAGGATAAAAGAAACAAGGAGTTCGTCCAGCCTATGTGTATTTTTCAGTGCGACAACCTTTAATTCAAAGTTCATAGCTTTCAAAATACAAGCATGTTGACAGTGATTCTTGCTTTCAAAGAACCATTTGTTTCACCAAGCACAATATTAGTTTTATAATCATGCAATATTTGACTCCGATATTAACAAAGATATCACTTTAACATGTCAATAAAATGTATCTAACACACTGCCCAAACTTTTGCTTTATTTTGAATATTTATTTATAATATTTATTTCTTGACAGCACTATTTACTGTGTGTACATGATCCTTAATGACTTAACCTAACAAAAAAACAAAAGTAACGAAACAATTACAACTATATAAATGAAATATTGTTAATAGTTTTTCACCATTTAAGGCTATCAATTTTAAGGATTTTTTACAATATCCATTTTAATATATTTCAATAAAATAAATGGCATTGAAAAGAAGTTAACTCTATAATATTAATGTAAGAAAAAAATCATGTAAGATTTCATAGTTAAAAGTAAAGTTTGGTGCCTAAAAATAGGGTAGCACTCTTTGTGCATATTTTTCATTTCAAATCCTTCTATCAAAAATTCATAATTTCAGAATACAAGTACATACGGTAAAGGTGGATCTTACACTTAAACACCAATTCGTTTCGCCTAGCAGGAGCGCATTTTTATTATTATGCAATTTCTGACTTCACTATTAATATAGAAATTACTTTAACAACTTGTCAATAGGTCTATCTTACCCTCATTTAATTAAAATTATAATCTACATATTTCTAGTAATATGTTGATCATACATGTGCTGATACCATTGCTTTTTAAAATGCCAGGCTAAATTCTTTAGGCGAGATAAAAATCATGTAGACTTTGTGATGTGGTGCAGAAGGAATTAGACTTTATGGCAAAGTGGGATCGACGCAAACAGAATAAGCAACTTTTCTATTTTTAGAGAAATTTTGGGGTTGTCCGTTTTGGCGAAATTTTAGTCAAATTTGAATGGTAACGGGCCAATTTTGAGCAAATTCCTTCGTTTAGGACATCGTTTATGCATTTTTCCTTTTTTGGTAATTTTTGTTTCGGGTATATCTCAATCAAATAAATTTAGATTTGAATTCTGTTTGTTGAAGGACGATCCTGATGATTAGGACTTTCAAATTCTGTTATTATCTCGATTTTTTCCATTTTTGGAAAAAAATATTTCTTTGCTTGTGTTTGACATCCATTTTGGGGAAAATATGAATTCTGGAATAGTGATTGATGGAAGAATGTGTGGTTGAAAAGTAATGAAAAATTTTAGATTTGTGTGTAATATTATTTTATTTGGAGAATGTGTGGTTAAAATGAAAAAAGAGAAAAAAATTAGAATGAGAATGAGTGTGCTTATTATTATGTAATTTTTTCGAATTTTCTTAGGATTTTCGCTATATAAAGTATTGTAAACTCTTTAAGGCGGCATTAGTTGAAAGAAATAAAATTTTCTAGAGTTTCTATTCATTGAAATTCTTTGTGAGGTTTTTTATCTTTTCTATAAGTTTCCGCTACGTCACTTTGATTCTCTTCTTTACTCTATCTTGTTACTTATTTTCCTTTGAAATGAAAAACAACATATAGGAATGGCTTTAACTGAAAGGGGAAGTACTAAAAACAATCAAGACTTTATATAACCAAGAACCCAAAGGGCTGGCAGGGGTACTCAGGAGACTTGGCGCATTCAAATCAATTATAAAAAGAACCTTTTAGGGATGGAATGTTAATAAGGTTTATTGATAGATCTATCAGCCAGATGCCATTGTTCTTCGGTGTGGAGACGACTCATTCGCTAGTGACAAGTAGAGCGCTTCAGCTTGTCTGTGAAAGGTCATGCAGATTGCCTGTTTTTCTTGATGTCTTTCAATTCTCCGCTAATGGTTTTAGGCTGTGAAGGCTATACAATAAGGAACATTACTCGTTACTAGTGCTATGAGGTCTCTGGCTCTTGTGCTTGCTTTCCATGCATTGTATCTGTATGATTGCATGCATGCCTCTGTGCATTTTGTTTCTTCTTTTTCCCATGATTACAGATATAACATTTGAAATTCCATCATCCATGTTTGTTTTTGGATACACATTGACGTATGATTCAGTGCTTTATTGCAGACGGGGGTTGCACTTCGTGTTGAACCTCATAATAATAACTTCCTCGTAAAGATATAAATTATGTGCATAAATCATCCAAAATCATCCAATATTAATCTTTCCATAGATTACACATAATATATGAACTCAAAAAGGTTTATATGTCGGCATGCAAAATTCAGTTGAGAGTTTTTACATACGCAACTTATCATTAACTACACAAGGCAAATTATTATGAGGTTCCACATCTACTGCAACCACTGTCCGCAATAAAGCTGGGAATCATACGTCACTGTGATAGCAGTGTTTACAATGATCTAATTTATGCGCACGACCCATACTGATTGAATCTGTAATAAAGAAAAGAAATGAAACATTTACGACTATGAATATGAATTATTGGTTTTAGCATTTCACCGTGTAATGCAGTCAGTTCTTAAGAAATTTTAAGAGATTCATATTTTGATATTTTTCAATGAGAACAGTTGCAAGGAAAAGACATTTAATTTTTTAATAATCGCATATGATTTTATAGTTGATAGCAAAGTTAGGTACCTCAAATAGGATATAAGAAAACAAGGTGTTCGTGCAGCCTACGTGTATTTTTCAGTGCGACGCCCTTTAATTCAAAATTCATAACTTCTAAAATACAGGTATGTTAAAGGTGATTCTTACGCTCAAAGAACCATTTGTTTCATATAGCACAATGTTAGTTTTATAATAACGCAATGTTGTACTGCAATAGTAAAGAAGCTATGACTTTAACATGTCAATAAAATACATCTAACACTTACAATCTCAGTAAATTGTGCTGTGAAAACCCAGGCTGCAGTCACCACCGGCGAAGAACCTGTTTCCGCTGTTATTGAAAAAAAAGCCTTCTAAGAGAGTTCCATACCGTAATGATTCTTTTAAGAGTTTCCCCTCTGGCACCCGTTGTGCCCAATACACATCTAATCACCCAAACATTTAGGTCATACCCAACATCACAACACGTGTTTTAATTTTTTTTTAAGTGGGCCCATATTGAATTTCTTATGCGTTGTGCTTTGGTACCACAAATAGTGGCGCGTTCTGATGTATGACAATTGACATTAGAGTTTAAAAAAGAATTGGACCGAAAATTGGCTAAATGAGCTGTTCCGAATAAATGAGTATAACTTTTTGCACCGGTATCAAATTTTCTATTATAATATATTTTCGAAAATGTCTTTGAGCACTCTATACCGTCCCAACATGGGTTACCCCGGTTGACAATGTTTCCAATCTCAGATTCACAGTTTAAGGAGTGTTACCAGGTAGTCAAAGTTTTAGCGTTATTTTTGGTTTTTAATTGCTTTGATTTAGTAGATGTCTATTTTAGTCTTTTGTTTAAATTAGGGTTTTCAGAGACTATTTAAAGGCTCTTTTATTTCTGAATAAGACATTCAATTTTGGAGGCTATTATTTTCTTGTGAATTACAATTTTCTCTCGTTTGAGTCTACGTTTGTAAAGAACTTCCGTTCTGCGTCACCTTCACTAGTGGAAGATGGCAACAAGTACAACCTCAATAGCGAGTGGTGCAAAAAGTGCTACTTTTTGAGATTAAAAAAAAAGTATATCTTACCCTCATTCATAGTAAGCGTATATGTGGATGGATGAACTTAATGAATTGAATGTCAAAGAAAACACATTTTAAATGAAGATGAAATAAGAAACTTCACGTTTGCGTGTCCTTTTTATTTCTATTGATTGAAGGCGTGAGTTAATGAAAACTAATAATGAGAGATGAAGATTATAAAGGATGAGATGGGTTAAATTTAATTTCATCGAGAGGGACCTACAAAAAAAGAAAGATATGAATTAGAAACAAACGTGAGCAAGAGAATAGATGTAAAGGAAGGGTTGGGTTTTGGGGGAAGAAGATAGCCCATGTGGTGGGTGTGGGGGTGCGGAGGAGTCTAATTAATGATAACTTGCATTGCAGTCACTAACGTTTTGGGCTAGTGATATTCATTTTTCTGCTCTCATTTTTTAGAATATTGTAACCAATGCCCCAATTTTTATTCTGTTTTGAATTTTTTGTTACAATCTTTATTTCTTGACAGTGTTTTACGATGTTTCAATTTGTGCACGTGATCTTTTATCTATTCATTCTAACCAAAGAAAAAGGAATGAAACAATTACTACTATATGAATGAAATGAATGATTGGTTAGTGTTTCACCCAGCCACTTCTTTAGGATTTTTTACGGGATTCATCTTTAAACATATTCCAATAAAACAGTGGCATTGAAAAGATATTTAATAGTATAATAATCGTATAAGATTTCATAGTTAATAGTGAGTGTGTGAAAACAATAGAGTATTCGAGCAATTTTCGTACGAATTTTCCGTTTGACACCCTTTGTTTCAACATTAATATATTCTAAAATAGAAGTATGGTAAAGGTAAATCTTGCTCTCAAACAACCATTCATTTCATATCATGCATTATCTGCCTTCTGTATTAACGAAGATGTCTTTAAGAACAATATTAATGTGTTCGTGCACTCTTTGTGCGAATTTTCCATTTGCACTTAAACAACAATTCGTTTCGCGTAGCATGAGCTCATTTTCATTATTATGAAACTTCTTACTTCAATATTAATATCGAAATTACTTTAACTTGTCAATAAGGTCTATCTTACCCTGATTTAATTAAAATTAAAATCTACATATTTCCAGTAATAAGTTGATCATGTAGGTGTTGATACCATCGCCTTTTAAAATGCCAAGTGAAAGTTGAAAAACGTGTTTCCAAAATTACAACTCTTTGAGTTGTGTCCACGTGGCCATTTCCAATTGGCTGGATTATTTATATCCAAATTGTGCTTCTTTAGATGGTTTGTGAGCCATGTGATTCTTTTGAGCCTTTAGGGCTCCCGTTTTGGCACTCTCTTGTGTGATTCTTTTCTTCCATAGATTAAGGGGGTATTCTTGTATAGTTCTGGGGTCCTTTCACATATGGTAACAGTGGCTTGAGTCTGTATTTGACTGTTTTGATTAGTGCATGTTCAAGTGATTTATGTGATAGGGTTTGAGTCTTTATGTTGAGTTCTAAGTGATCTTTTTTCGATCTGTGACTACAACTTGGTTAAGGGTCTGATATTTGGTTCCATTTGTAAAATATGATCTGGAAGGTTTTCTTGCACTAGTGGATTGGGCTGGTAACTGAATTGGGTTAACATTTTTTGTGTTATTTTCATTTATGCAGCATGTGTTTTTTAGTGTATTTTTCTTGTTTGTGCATTATTTGGGTGGATTAAACCCAACACCAAGCTAAATTCTTTTTGAGAGATGAAAATCACGTAGACTTGGATTCTCTTCTTTACTATTTCGTGTTAATTAATTTCCTCTGAAATCAAACACAACATAAAGGAATGCCTTTAAAGGAAAAGGGAAATTTCAAAAAAAAAAAAAAAAATTTCTTATTGTATAACCAAGAACCCAAAGGGCAGGCAGAGGTACCTGGGAGACTCGGCGAATTCAAATCAATTATAAAAACCACCTTTTAGGGATATGGAATGTTAACATTAGGGTTTATTGTTAGGTCTACCAGCCAGATGCTGTTGTTCTTTGGTGTGGAGATGATTCATTCGCTGGTGGCAGGTAGAGCGCTTCAGCTTGTCTGTGCAAGGTCGTGCAAATTGCCTATTTTTCTTGAGATCTTTCAATTATCCGCTAATGGTTTTGGGCTGTGAAGGCTATACAATAAGGAACGTAGCTCGCTGGTGCTATGAAGTCTCTATCTCTTGTGCTTGCTTTCCATGCATTGTATCTGTATGACTGCATGAGTGCCTCTGTGCATTTTGTATCTTCTTTTCCCCATGATTATAGATATAACATTTGAAGTTCCATCATCCATGTTTGTTTTTGGATACACATTGATGTATGATTCAATGTTTTATGGCAAACGGTGGTCACACTTGGTGTTGAACCTCATAATAATAATTTTCTCGTGTAGATGTAAATTCTGTGCGTAAATGATCTAATAGTAATCTCTCCATAGATTACACATAATACACGAACTCAAAACAGTTTATATGTGGGAATGCAAGATTCGGTTAAGAGTTTTTACATACGAAACTTATCATTAACTACGCAAGGCAAATTATTATCAGGTTCCACGCCAACTGCAACCGCCGTCTGCAATAAAGTTGGAAATCATACGTCACCATGACAGTGGTGTTTATGATGTTCTAATTTCTGCGCACGACCCATACTGATCAAACTTGTAAAAAAGAAAAGGAATGAAGCATTTACGACTATGAATATGAATTATTGGTTTCAGCATTTCACCGTGTAATGCAGTCCATTTTTAAGAAATTTTAAGAGATTAATATTATGATTTTTTAATAAAACAGCAGCACGGAAAAGATATTTAAGTGTTTAATAATCACGTATGATTTCATAGTTGTTAGCAAAGTTAGGTGCCTCAAATAGGATAAAAGAAACGAAGGTATTCGTGCAGCCTATGTGTGTTTTCCCATGCGACACCCTTTAATTCAAAATTCATAGCCTCATACAAGTATGTTAAAGATTATTCTTGCACTGAAAGAACCATTTGTTTTGCCAAGCACGGTGTAAGTTTTATTATCATGCAATATTTGACTGTGATATTAACAAAGATATGACTTTAACAACATGTCAATAAATGTCTTACACTGGTTGTCTCATTAAATTTCTCTTTGAAAATCTTGGCTGTAGTCACCACCAGTGAAAGACCCGCTGTTGATATAACAAACAAAACATAGAAAAAAGGCCTTCTAAAAGTGAGTTTCATACACTAATGATTCTTTAGGAATTTCTCCTCTTGCAACCATTGTGCCCAACATACGTCTAATCACCCAAACATTTTGGCCATACTCATCACCACGACGCGCATTGGCAAATCCAGCACCCAGCAAGGGGGCGCGGCTACTCGTGCTGAATCTGTGGGGGATTTACAAGCGCAGCGGCCGTGCTCAATTACAGTCCTTCGCAGTGAAGTTATAGCCTTACAGGGAAGAAAAATGTGGAAGAAGATGAGTGTATTTGGGCCAATTTTTTCTTTTTAGATTTTGGGCCTTGTTTTATTAGGCATTTAACCAAGTGGCCCATGAAGAATTGCAAAGGAACAAAATTCAAGACCATATCTATTATCATACGACATTTCATCTGAATTCTCACATTTTAAAAAAATTTAGATAGTATGATCTTAATCAATGGCCACCCTAGCTGATCTCCAATTCTGGATCCGCCACTGACAACGCGTGTTTAAAGTGCTCATCGATCTATTGATTGAAGGCATGAATTAATCAAAACTAATAATGAGAGATGAAGACTTTATATAAGGAAGAGAAGGGTTAAATTTAATTTCACTGAGAGGGACGACCCACAAAAAAAAGGAGATATGAAATGGAAACAAACGTGAGCAAAAGAATAGATGTAAATGAAGGGTTAGGTTTTGGGGGAAGAAGATTGCCTATGTGGTAGGTGTGGGGGTAAGGAGGAGTCTAATTAATGATAACTTGCATTGCAGCCCCTAACATTTTAGGCTAGTGATATTCATTTTTCTGCTCTTGATTTTTAGAATATTGTAACCATTGCCCCAATTTTTATTGTGTTTTGAATTTTTTGTTATAGTCTTTATTTCTTGACAGTGATTTACGATGTTTCAATTTGTGCACGTGATCTTTTAACGATTCAATCTAACCAAAGAAGAAAGGAACGAAACAATTACTACTATATAAATGAATGATTGGTTAGCATTTCACCCAACCAATTCTTTAAGATTTTTACAAAAAATTCATCTTTAAACATATTCCAATAAAATAGTGGCATTGAAAAGATACTTAAAAGTATTATAATCCTGTAAGATTTCGTAGTTAATGGTAAAGTGAGTGAAAACAATGGAGTATTTGCGCAAACTTCATGTGAATTTTCTGTTCGACACCTTTTGTTTCAAAATTCATATCTTCTAAAATATAAGTATGGTAAAGGTGAATCTTGCACTCAAACAAGCATTCATTTCACCCAGCACGATGTAGTTTTATCATCATGCATTATTTGACTTCTATGTTAACAAAGATATTAATTTAAGAACTTGTCGGTAAAGTGTATCTTACAGTTGCTGCTCTCTGTAAATTACTGTTCACGAACGTAGAACCTGCCGCTGATATAACAAAAAAATGCGAAGAAATACGTCATCTAAGAGTGAGTTTCATGACACTAAGGATTCTTCAGTAATTGCCCTCTAGCTTGCTCCCAATGGACGTCTAATCACCCAATTGTTTTGGCCATACCCACCACCGCCACGCGTTTGCAGCGTATCTGGTGGGCCCATGTCAAATTTTTTATTTTTTTCTCTGTGCAACCAGGAGGGATATTGATCTTTGGTACCACAACTAGTGGCTCCTCCATTAGTTACGGTGGCCAAAAGTCCTTTGAGAATACGGCAACAAATACAACCTCATAGAGAGTGGTAGAACAATTGCTACACAGCTGCTTCAATTTATGTCTGGTTCAGGAGCAAGAAATCATGAACGAACGTTATGTTAGACTTTTAGGTCTCATTGATTTTATTTTTGCATTTGGCTTGCATATTATTGTCTAAATTGATTGTTACGGATAATTAGAAAAAAAAATAATAAATTCATCCTACCCTGAATTATTGTAAGTGTAGATGTGGATTGATTAACTTAACTTAAAGCCTGTTTTGAACCCCATTTTTTTTTCTTAAAATGCATTTTGAAAAAATATTTTGGTGGAGAATGCGTGGTTAAAAAATAAGACAAAATCTTAGGTTTACGTGTAATATTATTTTATTGAAAAATATGTGGGCTAAAAAATAATAATAAAATATATATATATATATATATATATATATATATATATATATATATATATATAGAGAAAATAATGAGGATCAAATAAGGTCTTAATGAAATGAAATGTCAAAGAAAAGGCATCTTGAAGTAAAAAATAGGAAAGTTCATTATTTCTCGTATTGGGATAACATGAGTATGTGTGTACTTCACGATCGATTTATTGTTTGAAGCCAATAATAAATACAATTTCATAATGAGAAATAAAGACTTTATACAAGGAAAGAGAAGAATTAAATTTGTAGAGGAGAAATAAAGATATGAAATTGGAAACAGGAGTTAGCAAGAGAATAATAAATATGTAGAGGAAGGATTAGGTTTTTGGGGAAGAAGATCGCCAATGTGGTGGGAATGGAGGCGAGGATGAGTCTAGTTAGTGTTTACAATGTGTACGTGATCTTAATGATTTAACCTAACAAAAAAATGAAGAACAAAACAATTACTACTATATAAATGAATGATTAATTATAGCATTTCACCATGTAATATCGTCAATTTTAAGGATTCTTTTACAAGATTCATTTTTAATATATTTCAATAAAATAAATGGCAATGAAAATATATTTAACTCTATAATAATCATGCAAGAAAAAAAAAATCATTTAAGATTTCATAGTTAAAAGTAAAGTCAGGTGCCTACAAATAGGGTAAGAACAATAAGGTGTTCGTGCAGTCTACGTGCGGATTTTTCTTTTGATAGCCTTATATTCAAAGTTTATATTTTCAAAGAATTAAGCTAGTGTACTAGAACTATTCATTTACCAGATTGTACCAGAATAAAAAATTTCAAAAATACCCTCCTATATAAAATTTGTAACTAAAGTCATTAAAAGTATATAAAAACTCTATTGAGTNAAGGTGTTCGTGCAGTCTACGTGCGGATTTTTCTTTTGATAGCCTTATATTCAAAGTTTATATTTTCAAAGAATTAAGCTAGTGTACTAGAACTATTCATTTACCAGATTGTACCAGAATAAAAAATTTCAAAAATACCCTCCTATATAAAATTTGTAACTAAAGTCATTAAAAGTATATAAAAACTCTATTGAGTCCCCAAAATTTATGAACTCAGAATCTTTTATAAATTTAACCCCCAAATATTATACAAAATTTTATTGACATAAGAACTACAACATATAGTAAATCAAATTACCAAAGGAAAGATCTAAAATCATTTTTTATAGAATATCTAGACCCAAGATTAAAATGTAAAAATGCTTATATAACCAAACAAGTAATTAAATTAGAAAAAGATATACAAAAAAGAATTTTCGATCTAGAAAGAATGATTGATGAACTAGATATAATTATTGA